>OMNW01000012.1:7278-46173 GCA_900303245.1 Selene dorsalis | reverse complement strand
TGCAGATCAGTTTGCTGATAGCCACATTGCTTTAATGTTTCCTCAGTGATGTTCAAACACTAAGGGAGCCGGCACCGGTGATAACGAGGGTCACCGTCTCTTCTTGCTCCTCAGTAAAAGACACACAAAAGACATGCCATTGGAGGTAATTAATGGTTTGTGTGACACCAGCATGCAACCGCTCAAAGACGGGGTTTGGCTTGACTTGTCTGACTAAACACCACACTCTCCACCACCTCCACACATATTCCCTCCCACACTGTCCCTCCCACCCTGACACCTTCCAAAATGAAAACCCTTGAAGCCACCCAGCCACCTCCTTTTTCTCTCTCCTCTCTCTCTCCTCTCTCTCTCTCTCATACACACACACACACTCTGTGGTCAGGGCTGCTCACTGTCCCGAAACATGATGAACCATTCAGCCCTATGGGAATTTCTCCTCCCAGCTAGCTAGCGTCAGCTACATCTGTGTCTGTCAGCCAGAGTAGATGAAACGGCAGCGGCAGCAGTGTGGCAGTAGCAGTGACTTGGCTCGGGCGTCAGGCAGCTTCACTGTGACATTCTGCCTCAACTTAAATGAGAGGCAGCACACTTCATCCAGCGCAGCTCAGACTGGGAGGAAAAGTTCTCTCCACTCCTCTCTCTATGTCTCTTGAAGAGCTTCTACTCATTTATGAATGACTGAGGAAGGATGCTTTGCAACTTGAGGATACTTTTCCCATCTGGACACACAGCGGCTGTAATGGATGGCTGATGGAGAGGTGATGCTGTGCTCTATGCGCCTCTTGAGCAGGGATGACCGAAGCCTCCTGGTGTCCACCCTCCTCCTGCTCTTCGTCCTCTTTCTCCTCTGCCCGGTTGCTCACACTTTCCCCCCAAACCCCTCTGGCATGTGAGGGTCAAGTCAGCAGGATTTCTCAACCACCTCAATCCTTTCTCCAATTGTGTTGTGATCCTGTGCCACACTTGACCTGCAGGCTTCCTGGGCAAAACAAAGGGATTAACCATGAACTTTTCTCTCGCCATGGGGACCCAATCTGCCCTCACACAGCAGACTGTGACATGTGATGAAACTCAATTGTGAGTATATGTCTTTTTTTTTTTTCACTTACTCGTATCAGTAAAGAGCCATGACCTACTGAAAATTCCCACCTTTTTTTATTAATGCACAAAGGAATGACCTGGATTTAAGGGGAAATTGCATCATGTGTGCGCAAGTGCATGTCTGAGAGGTTTGAGCATGTATTTTTAATGCAGCCTTTTACCTTAATGAAAGCAAAAGAAGATGTGCTCCTGGAAAGGTGTGTGTGCATCTGTTCCTCTGGAGGACTTGGTGTACAGAATTAGATAGGATATACATAGTTGGATATACATTAGACACATTTTAGCTTTACTGAATAACTTTAAGAAATGTGTCTTAAAATAAATACAATATAAAGCAAAATCTTTTTCCTCCCATTCCCCATCTCCCCTTTATCTCCCCCTTTGTCCTTTCAGACTTCTCGACATATTTGACATTTCAGTAAATAAAATGAACTGAAATGTAATATTGTTCCTCTCAACTCAAAATAACAATCATTATCTGTCTTCAAAGGCTTAAGCACAAGTCTTTCCCCTCCTTTTTTTTGATTAAGTAGAAATGACAAAACAAGGGAGGATCAAGCAGTGAAGCGTGATTTTAACGAGTCCACCCAGTCCCCACAAGATCTTGTGAGGTGTTACAAGAAATGTAGAAAGGTAGTGGAAGTCTTGGAAGAGAGACTAGAAACAGCTGCCACAAAACAGTCATTGTTTGCTTGATTGTAAACCAGTTTGATCTCTTTTTTTCATAGCAGTTTGTCTTTGGATAAATTGCATTTTCTGGGGGGAGTTGTCCAGCTGCCCATCAGACCTGGATTCATTCTGCTCTGTGTTTACATAGCTAAACATAGCTCCTATTATATTGACACGCTGAGTTGACAGCTTGAAAGAGATGCACACCGGTATCTTTCTTTTTGTGTTTCTGGGTGTTTTTGTTTGCCCTGTTAACTGAGCATATGCTTCCACCTTTCACTGAAAATTATTGTTTGAATTCTGAGGTCCACGTCTTTTCAGATAGATTTAACATCAGCCTACAGAAAACTGGTGTGCAATGAATTGGGAACGGATGACTGACAAGCTAGATGCACTGGCAGCAACAAAGACTCATATTTAGAGAGCTCTTCACACAAATGAGTTTATATTCAAATCATTATCCAAATGATGAGGCATTAATGAAATGTGGTAGTTGCTCATGAAATGTAACTCCTTGAGGCTTCAAGTATTATCATTTATTTCCCTTCAGCAGCTGCCAAAACCACTGTGGTGAGCAGATCATAATATTCATCTAATGATCATATTCATCACTTCTCATCAGAGCAGTGAGATCGAACTTTGATTTAGAATCAGGGAGGAGACAAATGTAAGGCAATGAATAAAACACTCACTTTGCATTAGTCCCACACCTGACTTTTTATATACACATATGCTTCGTAAGTCAGTAATGGCTTCGTTCAATCTTGAGCGACAACACTAAAACACTCATAAATATTTCAGGTTGCATTTTTTGGAGCAGCTCTTAATGTGAACATTTATAATCCTCATCCGATGCCTGATACTCAGAATGATTCAAGCACTTGTTAGGACCTCTTCCAGATCACCACGTATGCAGGAATCTTAACCATGGGTCAGTGGACTGACTACCGCATGCACGAACCACTGTGCCAAAGAGCTGTGGGCTGATTTGCACATCATACGTACTCACCATGCAGACACACATGGTGTCCTTTACCTTCTTCGCTTTGACTCACCTCTCTTTTGCTCCATGCTTTCTTTCTTTCTTTCTTTCTTTCTTTCTTTCTTTCTTTCTTTCTTTCTTTCTTTCTTTCTTTCTTTCTTTCTTTCTTTCTTTCTTTCTTTCTTTCTTCTTCTGTTGGTCTCTTTCATCTAGTTTCCCTTTCTTTCACAAATGCCACACACATAAAGACACATGCATTTTTCTTACTTGTTTTTGCTGTCCACAACAGTTGTGCTGCAGCCACAGGAGAGAGTAGAAAAAGGTTACGTATGACTGGGAGGCCTGGTTGGGGCCAGTGTATGGAGCTACAGCACAGGAGCAGCGATGGCCAGGTGCCAGTATAGGACCTGCAGGAAGCCACTGTTCAGCATGTCCGCCTCTGCAATCAGTGTGGAGGCTGTATCTAGGCTTGTGTTACCTAGCATGCCCTCACACACATACTGGGCATTGTTAATCACTGGATCAATGACCATTATTTATGCACACTGTGCTTGCACAATATTTCAGAGGGCATCTGACACTCTTTAGATGCATATGTAATAAGAAAGACTTGGTTTCTTGGCACTGGTATTTCTGTGCACCAGTATCTTGCACTGATTCACTCTAATGACCTCTGGGTATTATATTTTTATTCTCAAACACAGGCTGTATACTACCAGAAATTCAGCAGCAGTGTCTTTTGTTTTTCAACCCCCTGTGTTTTTCCTCTGACCAGACAACGTCACAAAGCTCTTCCACATTGTGCGTCACATCTGACACCAAACTGCATCCATAAAAAGGCCAAAAACAGGCCAGAACAGACCATATTCAGTATTTATAGTGATGCAGAGTCCATGTTTACCCCACTCTCCAAGCTCTGAGTGTACCATTAAAATGCTTCCTCCTTCGATTTAGAAGCTATTAGCAAGCTTGACTTGTTCTACCTCTTAAGGTCAAGAGGCAGAACAAGTCCGATGTTTGTGTGTGTGTGTGTGTGTGTATGCGCACATGCGCATGCATGTCTGTAAGCAATACAACAGTCATCAATGAGTCAGGAATATCCTTGTTTCTCAAACACAGTACTCGTCATCATTAATTAATTCTTTTTGGAGCATCATTTATAATCACAGATGGATAAGCCAATCCACTCTATGCTATGAAAAATTTAACAAAAGGGGGGGGACTCTTTTAAACTAACGGATAGGCTGCTCCATAGAGTTCCATAGACTAAAAATAGCCATAACTTTATAAAGTGATTACATTGTAAGGCTACAACCACAGGCATATGGTGGCACATGGTGATTTGGAATAAACAACTACAAATGACTAACACCTAAAATGTTTTATTGCGATTTCCCTGCTGATGCTAGTCTAAAGAAGACCACCAAGCAGCTGATGGACATGTTAGCAGTTCTGTAAGGACAGCAGTGATCCAGGCTAAGTGCTTAAGTCACCATGCTAACATGCTCACAATGACAACACTAATATGCTGATGTTTACTGTGTTTACTTTCTTAGCACATTAGCATGCTAACATTTGCTAATTAAAGACAACGTAGCCTACGGCTGTTGGCAATATGTCATTAGCTACTTTTGCAGGCTCTATCTGGTCATGATAATAACAGTAGTTCATAATGTAAAACATAGGATTACATAGTACATATAAGCCATATAAGTTATTGCCATTCATTCTGAATGTGACATCTCAAAATCTCAACCACATGTTGACAGTCCATCCAGTGATCACTGACAAATTCAGTCAGACCAAAGTTGGTGATGCTGCAAGTGAGGCTAAAATGTTATTGAGGTTTGAGTTAGTAAGAAAATTTTGTGAGGAAAATTTAATATTTGGTTTTGAGAGTGCCATTTTGCCTCATTATGATTAATGATGTTATCATTTAATTGTTTCTTATTTTTTGCCATTGTTTGTAACAAATGTGGTCTTTGATTTTTGTCCTCATGGGTGAGGTTTTCATATCCCAATCATAATAATTGATTATATTATTTTAAATGATGTGTTTGTGCAAAAAAAAAAAAAGAAATAGATAAACAGTCAATTAAAAAGAAGAGCAAATGCTACATTTGTAAATACCAGGAAATAGTAGGAAATTCTGTGGACAGATTCATGGCAGCCCTTATGGTAAACAGTGTAATCATGTGGGGATTTGAGTGATGTGATGCGAAATGCCGTTATATAACAAGACAAGGGACAATCCAAGTCCTGCAGGAGGACCCCCACAGTGACTGGAATTTTATTTGTGTGGGCCTCAGGCTGCCACTGGCACTCCTGCTAATCTGGCACCACCCAAAGAATGCCAATAAGTGAGGAAGTCATTCTCAAGTGTGAGTTATTATCATGTTCAAAACATTACATTGGTTGAATTATGATGAATCCCCAGCTGCAAGAGAGATTTCCTTTTACTTGAGCTCAGGGTACAGTAAACTTCTACCGGGCATTTTGAGTGAACAGGCCTACTGTTACATTTAGTAACATGACATTAATTGTTTGGTAGCCTACTTCAGTCTGTCAGAAAAGATTTTCTTGCACTGAGTTTCCTAAAGCAAATGTACCAGAATTTTCCGATTGCAGTGTTTTTATCACAGCACACCTACGCACCTGGTCAGGATTGGTCAGATCTGAATCACAGTACAACAGGGTATTAATACATTAATTGACCGCTTCCCTTGGTTCTCCGTGACCATGTTTCAAGGGATTAGTCTGGTTCACACATGGAGGATTTTCTCTGCAAAGTTGATCTGCCCCTTAGTTCATCGATGCTCCACACTGAGACTGTGCCTCCCTGATGGTGGATTTATGCTCTGTGGGTGCACTGGTCATTATCAATTGGAAGTAATGATTCTGGAGAATCTGACCATACCATTTTAGAGCTTGGAAGGTCATAGACAGGACACAGATGCTGGGCTGTAACATGGTGCTAAAATTTCCTAATTTTAAGCAGAACAATTGGCGTGACTAGAAATACAGATGCTCATTTGGCTGAGGTGTTTCCTTAGAGAGGACTGTCCTTTCTGGAAAACTGGAATGAGCAAGTAACACATTATTATCTCAATGGACGCTGTGGACAAGTACTGTCCAACACACTATAACTTCACAGTCAAATACCATGGTAGGTAAATCTGTGTTTTCCCCAGTGGATGTAATCATTGGCATATGCACGTGTACTGAAACTGCGGGGACTTAATGCTGCTTCAGTACATTCACGGCAAGAGCAAAATCACATGGCACAGTCATGCATTTGTAGGTCATTAAGGGAGAAGGCATCAAACCATAGAACTTTCCCATGGGCTTATTTCAGAAATATAAGTCCAGGTTGTCAGAGATCGCCCTTCACCCACTACTATTAATTGTACTGTCCGGGACCCAGGAATGAAATGTGCACACACACCACTGCTCCAAGTTGAGAGTGGATGTGGGTTACCAGTTTTGTCATGTGGAGGGTGTTTGCTGCCCTCTACTGGTATAGGGCCGGTGCTGTGCTCTGTCACTGGTGCCTTATACATGACTTATTTATTCATAACAACAATGCATAAACTCTGTGTTGACAAGTGATTTTTCTGACATGCAGGTCATTCACCAGAGCTGGGCCGTTTCTTTAAAGTGCTTTGGAAACATGTTGGCATGGTGAACAAAAATGTGAAATGTTAATGTCAAAACCTCCTTGAAAAATAACCTAAAATGTACTGTTGTGACATTCTTGCTTGGTTGGCTGTGGAGACTGAATTTTCCTTGAAAGAGAGGCCCCTCTTTTCTGTGAATGGTCCCTCGACAAGTGCTGCAGAGAAGGGAGTGTATTGCAGGAAACAAACCCTCCACACAGCAAATGTTCTCCTTATTTGATTATTAAAGTGAAGTCCTCTTCGAAATGAGGTATGAACTGCAGTAATAAGTATTTGATGCATGACTGGTGGTGAGTTTGAAAGGTATGCAGAAGTTTGGGTCTTTAAGCAAACTCATAGCTGAGCACAGACTGTATTTGCTGTGGCATATACTTGTCACAATTTTCATGATATATAGTATTAAATCCCTCCCCTGAGATGACTTTCTCTATTTCAGGGGTTACATTGAGGTCTCATACTCACCTTGGTGTTTTGCCATATTATTCCATTCATGCAATTTTAGAAATTATGTTGCTATATTTAAATGATAAACAACTAGTATTACTGTAGTTTGTAATCATTGTTTCATTTGATTAGAAAGTGTCATTCTTATACGTATATAATTTACATGTATAAAGGGGACTGGGGATGGTTGTAATGGATGAGGTGTTAACACCTCTACTTTGTTCCATCAGACACAAGTCATGAATCAGCTGATTCACGCTGTACATGCTTAGTTAGTCCTTATACCACATTTGAAAAAGTAGCACGCAGACACAGACAATTTCAGAGGAAAAAGGTAATTTGAGATGACTTGAATTTATTTTTTTGTAGCTCACTCACTCACTTACACTTACAATCATCGTGTCACAATGTTACCTATAACCTCAGTGTATGTTACAACTAACCAGATGACAGGATGAACTCTAACACACACACACCATTTCATAGCAGATGTGTGTAACAAGTTTTTATTAGATTTTGACTGAGAGACAGACACACAGAAATGTCAAACAAAATGCCACAACCAGTCCCGGTCTCCTCTTTTGACCCCACAACTGGAAATTCTCTGTAGATGTTGGCGCAACAGTGAATGCACTGACAGGACCATCATTGTATTTCAGTATTATATTTTAGTATTATTCTAGTAGAGCTTCACCACACAGTGAGTGATACATTTTTTTTGTCCAAAAATTAGATGGAAACCCATTAAGTCAGCAAACATAAATCAAAGCAGATACATAAAAAAGTGCCGTTATGCACTCACTGCATTTGTGTTTAGTGGATTGATTTAGTCCAGGATAAATGCCGTCTGAAGAGGTCTGTTTGGGGGTTATGTAAACTTTCAGGTAGGCAGCTTCGGGCAGCAGTGCCAAAGGGCCAAATTCATTCTACACATTTTAATGAATCTATACACTATTAATATAACGGCATAGATTTAGAACAAGGAGAGATAATTATGTATTGACCTGGATTTTTGAAATGTGTCACAGATGGTTGCAGAAATTGCCTAAACTGCTCCATATGGGTATATTCACATGAGCTTGATCTTAGTCTGGAAACTGTGTGAAGGTTTCAGTACAAGTGACAAACAACAAGAAATAAATGAGTAAAATAAAAAAGACAACAACTTGGAATTTAAACATATGATTCACTGAAATGTTATAATGAGAGCTGCATAGCATGCAGGGTTTTATACATTTACTTTTAAAGAGCAAATCATATCAAGCCTGTGTATTTGCCTCCTCAGTGTGAATATGACTATTTGATGAAGTGCTTAAATTATGCCATCTGATGGCCATAAATTGAACTTGCAGAACTAAAGTATGGGCTTTTCTTTGCTTTTTTCCCAGAAGATCTTCATGAAGATGACCAATCACAACACACTTGCCATGGTTGGATGCCAGTAAACACAAAACCATGGAAGGAGAGAACATGCTGAACACCAGTGTAAATACCAGTACAATGGATATTCATTTAGTGACACACAGTCTGTGGGAGGTGATCACCATTGCAACTGTGTCAGCTATAGTGAGTCTCATCACCATCGTGGGGAATGTTCTGGTGATGCTCTCCTTTAAAGTCAACAGCCAACTAAAGACAGTGAACAATTACTATCTGCTGAGTCTGGCAGCTGCGGACCTCATCATAGGCGTCTTCTCTATGAATCTGTATACCTCTTACATACTGATGGGCTACTGGGCCTTAGGAAACCTGGCCTGTGACCTGTGGTTGGCGGTTGACTATGTGGCCAGCAATGCATCAGTCATGAACCTGTTGGTGATCAGTTTTGACAGATATTTCTCCATCACCAGGCCTCTGACCTACAGGGCAAAACGGACGCCCAAGCGAGCTGGGATTATGATAGGTTTAGCCTGGCTGGTGTCGCTCATTCTGTGGGCTCCACCAATACTCTGCTGGCAATATTTTGTAGGAAAACGAACTGTCCCTGAGAGGCAATGTCAGATCCAGTTTTTCTCTGAGCCAGTAATAACCTTTGGGACAGCTATTGCAGCCTTTTATATCCCTGTGTCAGTCATGACAATCCTCTACTGTCGAATCTATAAAGAGACTGAGAAAAGGACCAAGGATCTGGCTGAGCTCCAGGGGATTAACTATGCCACAGACTCTGGGGTCACTCAGCCTCAGAAGACCATCATCAGATCCTGTTTTAGCTGTAAACTAAGATCCGCTTCGCATGACAGGAACCAAGCCTCCTGGTCTTCTTCAAGCAGGAGTAATGCTGCCAAATCAGCAGCCACCACCAATGATGAATGGTCCAAAGCTGGGCAGCTGACCACCTTCAATAGTTATGCCTCCTCTGAAGATGAGGAGCGGCCTGTATCCCCAGGAGGCTTCCAACCCTCATTCAGGAACCAGGCTTGCGAGGCCAGCAAGAGTGGGGCGGGCAGTGAGAGCGAACAGCTCAGCAGCTATGACGAGGACAGCTTCTTCCAGACGCCACCGAAAAGCAACTCTCAGAGGAGCAGCAAGTGTGTGTCCTATAAGTTCAAACCTATGGCCAAAGACACCCACGTGGAGCACCAGAGCAAAAATGGAGACACCAAAATGGCATCATCGACGTTTTCCTCGGCTGAGTCCATGAGCGTCCCGTCCACCTCCTCGACATCTAAACCCATCGACGCCACGCTGAAGAACCAGATCACCAAGAGGAAGAGGATGGTATTGATCAAGGAGAGGAAGGCAGCTCAGACTCTCAGTGCTATCTTGCTGGCCTTCATCCTAACATGGACGCCTTATAACATCATGGTGCTGATTTCCACCTTCTGCTCAGACTGCATCCCCCTCTCCCTCTGGCACCTGGGCTACTGGCTGTGCTACGTCAACAGCACCGTCAATCCCATGTGCTATGCCCTGTGTAACAAGACTTTTCAGAAGACCTTCCGCATGCTCTTACTCTGCCAATGGAAGAAAAAACGGATTGAAGAGAAACTATACTGGTATGGACAGAACCCTGTGGTCAGCTCCAAACTGACATAAACTTTTTTTTCCGTTTTTTTTTGTTTTGTTTTTTTTTTCTTTAAAGAGCGTGTATGACGATGGCTGTAAATCATGTTTGTACTGATAATCTTTGCTTTATGAACTTGAACTTTACATAATAGGTGAAAAGCAAAAATGGTATATAAAGAAGCTGGTACAATTTATAAAGTTGCTCATTAATCAGTAGGCCTGCTATAGTGTACGTTACTTAGCCTACTGCTCAGACTATGGAAATAGCAGAGCATTACAAAATTGTTCCAACATGATATAATCAGTGACACTGTACATAGATTCAAAAGTATTAAACATACCAGGATTCCCCCCAAATCAATGCACAAAATATCATTGGTTATAACACACAGATTATTTCTCATTGTCCTTTAAGTATTAAACCTGCACTGCTGGATAATTGGAGACCATAATGAAATTGTTCCTGTCTAATCACTAATTAATGGTTTTAAGGTGTTGAATTTGCCAGTTTCCCCCTCAAGCTGAAGCTTTATACACAAAATGTGTTTAATATTGTAGCTATTGTGTTTGTATTGAGAATGCACATGTTAGAGTTGCTATTTTATTTTCAAGGGCTAATACGTGTTGTCCTGATGTTGGAGTCTGCTTGCTAAGTCAAGATTGTAACTTGATGATAATCAAAGCCTTTTCACATGTGCCATTGTCATTTGTAAGAAGAGTGAATACAGATTCAGATTAATTGTTTTCACATCACACATTCAGCATTTTCTTCCTTAAAATGAATAACATAAAACTTTTAAAAAAACACCAAATGAAAGCTTAGTGGTCTACCTTGTGGCTTTCTAGTCATTTTACACAAACTACATGACAAGCGTGTTAAACAATGTCAGTGTTTACATAGACAATGGTGAGGAGGATTTAAGAGCACACATTGTTTATTATAACCTATTACTTTTCATCCTCAGGACCTTTTCTTTTTTCTTTGAGCATTGAAATACAGTGTTTGTCTTCTCTGAATTACTGTAGCTAAATCATTGTCATGTCCTCATATCTCCAGCGTATTTCTGGCAAACTTGTAATGTACTGTGGCAAAAAGTAATAATAACAATGCAGTTTTTTGTGAAACATTCCTTTCAGTGAGAATTGGATGGATGATGACATGCAAAAGATATTTTACAGGTGTCATAAAATAAATGTCAAGAAACAGCTTTTTGTAACTGTGATAAACCAGAAGTCTGCACTTACAATTCGGGGATATGACAGATGCTTTGCTTCATGTATTGACATGGTGTATGTTGGAAACAAAGCTAGAGCTAAAATCGTGATGCATTTTTATACTGTGTTTCAAGTTTGTGATTTGTTTTTGTTGGTCTTTTCAGTATTTTGTGATCCATGCATTTGTTGATGTCCATGCGTTTCTGAATAAAATGTGGTGAATTCAGTGTCAAGCATGATCGCTAAAAAGAGAAAATTACTGATGTCGCCCATTCTAGTGTTTGTTGGAGACAGTGAACTTTAAAAAGGAGAAACATTTACATTTATCACTTATTTTTTGACAATTTCACAAATGCTATAAAAAGATGTCCTTATAGCTCATCCCTCTGGCAGTCTCTGCTTTGAACCAGTTTGACTGTATCCGTAGGTCTCACCATCATCCATGCGTACTTGCACAGCCGCTCCTTGTTGCAGTCCTTCTGCCAGTAGATGACGTTCCTGCGATTTAGATTGGCGCCAGCACAAGCGTCATACCACCAGCCTCCTCCAGGCACCCCCTGAAACTCCAGCTTGGCACAGTTTTGGAAGTAGTTGTCGTTGTCTCTGTCCTTAGTGGTGAACTTCTGGTTGTCATGCAGGTAGTTCTCCGTGTCCAGGGTCAGAGCGTCCACAGCTGTGCCCTGGAACAACCCCAACCTCAGCCTGTATGCTGATGCTTCGTCCTCCACCAGAACGGGGTCATACTCCCCCGTCTTGGTGATGGCATCAGGGTCCACTAGTTTTACTCCTAGTTTGTAGCGCCCCGGCCCACGGGTGAGCTGATGGAGGTATTCATTCCCAAGCCAGTGATCCCCAGTGACATCCCCAAAGCCATGCTTATACTCATCCCATGTACGGTCAAAGTCCACGCTGCTGTTCACGGTGATATGCTGCACAACAGTCCATCCTCCCTCCTGCATGGCACAGTAGGCCACAATGGGAGAGCCACCCAGTTGGATCAGATACACCCCATCTCTGGCCTGGCCTGAAGAGGTCATCAGCATTTCATGACAGTCTCTGGGCAGCTCTGTTTGACAAATAAATATGAAGTTAAATTTCTTCCTCTGGGCAAGAAAGTGAAAACATTTCCTAAAATGTGAGCCCAAGTCTTTAAGGTCACAGTGTCACAAGCTACACTGAGGTAATCAGCAATGCATATTGGCAGGGATTTGATATTGCACTGATCATAATGGTATATCATTACTGTTTCTCAATATCTCCCCCGGTAAACAAGATAAAACCTTGATGAACTGCCAAAGTATTAACACAGTCTGACTCACTCTTACTAAGGTACACAAACCACCTCATAATGAGTTACTAAATTGTCTGGAACAACAGGCTACAATTTGACCTACACCCAGAGGAGATCAACACAAAATCTAAGATACAGTTAACTCGGCATTTCAAAGCAATCACAGGGCTCTTTCACACCAAAAATACTTTGGCAAAGGCAAGACAAACTGAAAGTGAAAGTGAAACAAATAATACCTCTCATTCCACGGTTCAGGACCAAGTTATGCTTCTGCGGAGGGAGCAGGTTCAGGTTCTCAGCTTGGAGATGCTCCATGTTAACTGTGGCCACACTGACCAGCAGCAGGGCCACTGCCGGCAGCCAGCATCTCAAACTCTTCATCCTTCACTTTCCTGTGTCCTACAGGGTTTAGTTAATGGTGCTGCACAGTGAGCCTCTTACTGATTTCAGTGAACGTAATGCAGGACACACAATAAAACTGTATCAAAGAAAAGAAATTGAAGGCATCTTAAAATCCATAAAATCAAGCTGCTTACCTTCAGTAAAGAGGTGACAGAAATATGTTGTTTGTTGTACCTGAATCTTCTTCAAAACGCTTACTGTATTAGTGTGGTCTGACTGAATGAAGAGCACCAGTATTCAAATACGGTTGTCGACTGCTGAGTACAGATTCAGAGTTCACACAGCCTCTCCTGCCCAGTCACAGCTGGACTTTAGCCTCAGGTTCACATCACAACAGACACTCAGCCCTTCACTTATCTGTGTCAAGTGAGATAAACCTGCATGTAAATGGGGAGATATGAGCTACGTAAGCCTGTATCTCTGCCTCACTTAAATCACTTCAAGAGTTAGTGAGGCTGAAGTCCAGGCGATGTCGAGCCGTATGAATTCAACTGAAACTTGCTGCTATTGATAAACTGTACTGAAGCTTGAGGTAAAGTGAAGTGTTGTGTGCAGCATGTACAGTTTCACAGAGGGTGTGCATTGAGGTTTCAGTCATTACCAGAAACATATCAGTGCTGTGTCTTCTCAGAAAAAAAATACAACCACAAACTTAAAAATTCGAATCACAAAACTTTATTCATAATCACTGGGAGCAATTAAATTAAATACTCACAAACAACACATTGATGAAGCAAGATTCTTGCATTTATTACATCAAGGCCTCCAAGACATAACTTAAACTGGATAATAATATAACTCATCAAATTTGCCACAGTTAATTTCATATTGCACATTCTCAGTATTTGAATTAAATCTGTGCAGACAATGTACAGTGCAATCTAACTACACAGTTGCAGCACCTACAGTTTCCACCAAGGACACTTTTAAAATATTTAAGGCATTGTGACCAGGGAAGGATCTGTTATCAGGTGAGTTGAGCCAGAAAAGAATCAATGACCTGAGGGGGAAAAAAAGATTATGGATGTAAGACCAAGGTTTTCATTCAGTATGTAAAGTCAAAGTCAACAATGACAGCTGTTACCCTGTATTCATACATACAGCACTGACCTTTGCCATGTCTCCTGCAGCTCCTGGCGCAGATTTCAGTGAAGGCTCTTGATGCCATAGCTCCGATAACTGCTGATTATAGACCTGGAAATTCCTGTACAGGGTAAAAAAAAAACAAACCCTTGTGCTACACATCGTCTTGAATAAGCATCTGTGTATAAAGTATTGCACATCTAACAAATAACTTACTTATCCAACAGGAGTTTAGATGATCCACTATAGCCACTTGCATTTAGTTCCTCCCACCATTTTTTCAAGACTGAATTAATCCAGTTTAGACCAACTATAAGATACCTGTAAGTATAAATGACAACCATCATTGATTTGCATTTCTGTATTGATCTTGATGCTGCAAATCCTGTGTATGTGTGTTTTTAAGTTCTCCCAGGATACTCACTCTTCGTATGGATTGGCAAGGACTTTTTTAACTAGAGGAAAGAGGTCAACACAACAGCCAATGGTCATCCTTGTAGAGTTCTCGTCAATGCTGTCGGCAGAATTAGATTTAGATTACTTTTACTTCACTGAAAGCTGTCTTAGTGTGTCTCTTGTAAAACATACTGTAATGCTTACCTTTTGCTTATCAGGGGCAGAAAATCAACAAACACACCTGTGTCCTGGATTCTGTACAAAAACAGTGATGTAACTAAATTCTATCACTTACACATCCATAAAACATGTTTGCAACCAGCCAAAACTACGTACCTCAGGAAGTATGTCAGTAGCTCTCCTACATTTCTCTGCCACAGTGTTAAAGCTACTTTAAGTCTGAGATTTCTTCCAAAGAGCACATCGGTCATTGTGATATGATCTCTTGTGAGCTGAAAAATATGAATTGGTTCTGAAAGATTATGCATATTAAACAGAAATTCATAAAAAAAAAAAAACAGAGCGAAAGGAACAGAGATGTAGTCTGAGCTGTGATATTATTCCTGACCTCAGTGAGTGTAGAGTAGTCACTTTGTTCAGAAGCCGTTCTACCAGCCTTATTGTGGTTGTTGTAGACATTTAGAGGGAACTCCCAGGGGTCCTTGTCAAATATCTCCTGTGGCATGTCCTGTAAGCAGTTCATCTCATTCTCTTTGTTTGCAGCATCATAAATCCTGCCAGACCCGAGCTGCTTTCTCCGGGCCACCATCAGGTGATGGGTCTTCCTCTTGCAGGACACTACTCGCTTCACTCTGGCTGGGTTGTTACCAGAGCGACTCACTGGATACCTACATAAATAGATAAGAGAAAATGAGGAGAAGGGAAAAAAAAACATACTGCAATAGCTGTAGAAAAGACAGCACATGCACAACTTGCCTCTTTTTGTTGGATTCCTCATTTTTATCATAATCCACCTGAATAGAAAAATACAGTTATCATGGTGCTAACACTTCGTCAAACAACACCAAATAACTAGTATATGGGAATAGATTTGAATTGAACAGGAGTGACCCTGATCACCTCTTTTGAGTTTCTCCCACGAGGATAGGTCACTCTGTACTGGGCTGTGTCATGTTGGTAGTTCTGCTCGAGACTTTGATAATCTCCATCCTCACTGTTAGAGTCCATCATACAATTACCTAAACAAAGAGAGGCTGCTTTTAATCAGTTCAAACATGTTGACATTTTGCTATATAATGACAAAGATACGCACACACACAAGACACGAAATAGAGGAGAATGAAAACACAGTAACGTTCCAGGGTAAACACAATAAAACACAATTTCCCACAATCCACCTGGGCATTGTTATCCTTCTGCACATTGACGTAACTGCCTCCCGAGCCAAACAGCTGAGTTGTGTTGTGAGTGTTACAAGTTATTCCTTTAACATTTCACTTATGTATTCGGCCAGAAACTGTGTGAGACTGTTTTATCGCCTTACGTAAAATTGTATTTCATGTAATTAAACTGTTAAGTGTCGTTCAAAGGCGAAACAAACGGCTACTTATTGTGTGAGTGACGCGGTTTAGCTTAAACTACCGCAACTTAGCTGCTATTAGCAAGTAATTGAGCTAAAACAGCAGGTTTAACGTTGCATCCTATTTTCTATAAAACAGTAAACGTGCGACTGCGTGACAATAACTGTCAACATACGGTGAAATAAAAGACCTCTCCTGCGTGGTGTCACTGTCGTCCTCACCTTGTTTCCCTTTTCTGAGTAGAGATAACAGCTATAACTTCCCTCGTATGCTTTGAAGCGACTGCTAGCAAGCTTAGCTAACAGACACATCCAACCGGTCCTAGCTAAAACCGCCCAATATCAAAGTATAATGCATCTTATTCATAATGCAGTTTGTGCTATGTGCACCCTCTAGCGACTGAGACGCTAATGATGCAAATGTGGTCGTTGAAGAGGCGTTGTGGTTTTTAAATCATGCTCCCAGTCACCTGATCTCACTGTCGTCCCCAGTAACCGTAACTGATGTGTAATTTCACCCAGATTTTAGACTTTAAACTAGCACATGCGCGAGTATCAGTGATCCTTATCTCGATCAGTGAGGCATATGATTTGAGCTGTTTGCCTTAGCGCTTTATTGATTCGAGACAAGCTGTGGCCTGTGGGCTGACCTCTGCTGCACTTCAGCTCACTTTAACACAAGTACTTAACTGAATGCACAATGAAAAACAACATCAGCTGCTTTTATTGACACATCATCTCTTTCCGTGCAGCCGTTCTTGCTGACTCTGCTGTTTTGGTTCTGCAGTTTCATCATTCAGGGTGACTGCAGGTTGACTGATGTCCATTTTCTCATCAAAGACCAAAACACAGTCTGTGTGTGTTTGTGTGTAGCTGCCAAGGAGCCCTGAGTACATTTGCAATAACTCAGGTAAGCTACAGAAAGGCTTGAAAGAAAAAGAATGTGGTTATCCATTTTTATACCGTACAGTATGACTCTCCGTATCATTGTATAATTTCTGTTATGAGAACTTTAAAAATCATGTGATTGCAGTGAGAGAATGGTTTCATAATCAGGGTGTGTGTTGGTACTTTAAACAGCGCTGTTGTGTTTCTGCAGGGCAGTGTCAAAATGGTGACTCTTCATGCTGTCTGTGCCTTGTTAAGTTTTGCACCCCTGTTGGTGCTCGGTGTTCCTCCCATATGGACCCAGCCGGAGCAAGTGCATCTCTCCTATCCAGGTCAGTGCATAGACTGTTTGTATAGGCTTCATGTGTTTTCAGTTAGTCATGCTATTTTTCCCCTCATGAATACAAGCCAGCATCCAGTTCATATGGATTGCAGATTTGCAGATGTTTTGTGCAGACCACTCAATAAAATAATGACTAAAAGCACTGGTGTTTTTACCATTGAGTGGTTCACTGGAGTGTGTGGAAAGGTCAGTTTCACTTGACATAAAAATCAAATTAAAGGCTGAAGTCCTGGCTGAATGACATTTTGATTTATCCCCAGCAGCAGCAGCAGCAGCAGCAGGAGCAGCGTGTTCTGCTGAAGTGTGCTGCTGCACATAAATACTACAGGTGCACTGTCTGTATGTTATTCTATGTAAGTTAAAGGCACTGCTTATACTGCTGCACAAATAGCTGATGTTACCCTGATTCACCCAGTCAGGGCAGCAGAAATATATTTTTTATCCTTTTCGCTATGAAGATGAAACATGTGGAAGTCATTTAATATCTTGATGTCTTGATGAATTGAGCACCTGGCTGGTCATCAGTCTCACTCAGTATCTTGCCAGCAGTAAGATCAAAAGTACTACTGTAGTGCAAACTCAGCATCACTTGGCTTTCACAAATGCATCAGTAAATGATTCCAGGAGTTCTGTCAGATCAGTCTACATCACATTTCCATCAATCGGGAACTTTTCTTCACAGGAGGGCCAGGTTCAATGGTAGTAACCTGGACCACCTTCAATAAGACAGAGAGCCAGGTGGAGTACGGCCTTCTGGGGGGTCGGCTCTTTGAGATCACTGCCAGAGGGAATGCTACACTGTTTGTGGACTCAGGGAAGGAGAAAAGGAAGATGTACATCCACAGAGTCACTCTCACGGATCTCAAGCCTGCTGCTACTTATGGTGGGTTACTGACTTTCACTTTGTCAGACAGTCTCACCATATAACACCTAAATATTAATACTTCTCCTGTGTTATTTCAGTGTACCACTGTGGCAGCGATGAAGGCTGGAGTGACGTGTTCTCCTTCAAAGCTCTGAATGACAGCCCCAGCTTCAATCCTAGGTTTGCTCTGTATGGTGACCTCGGCAATGAGAACCCTCAGTCTCTGGCTCGGCTGCAAAAGGAGACGCAACTCGGCATGTACGACGCCATACTGCACATAGGTAAAGTCCACACATGTACCAGCATTCTGCACCCAACAATCAGTGAAACAGACATTAGGCTTTAGACATTAGTCATCCACAGATACCTGGCACAGATCACAACAGATTGTATTCACATAAATCAAATCAATTGAGCTAGGTCAGACTCATATGTCTAATGAAGAGGCCATTTATCAAGATAGTAATTGCTGTAATTAGCATAATAACATCTATTGGTCATTTGTAATACTTGCTTTTAAGTACATATGTTGGATGCTGGTCACTTGCTTGCTAGTTTCACAGCTGAAAATATTTACTGAACAGAATATAGGCCAATATTTGTTTGCCAAAAAAAGTGGATCTCTGGCTCTCTAGCTTTCGGTCCTAGTCTCAGTCTTCATTCTAGGAAACAAAAGGGCAACATCATTTTTCTTTTGTTGGATTGTTGGACACACTGTGTAAAAACACTGTGTTACATCCACTATATAAGTTTAGAGAGCATATAATTCCTTGATTGCGTCATAAAGTGGGATCAGACTTTAGTTTTGGGGCAAACTGTTGTTCAGTCACTTATTAAAAGAATCTTTTTACATTTTGTCCTATATCTCTGTCTTGCTGAGTGTTATGTATGAAGATTGATGTCTTTATGCTGAATATAAAGCCATTGCCAGCAGGTGATTAGTCTATCTTAACATGAGGACTATGACCAAGGGGAAACCACTCTGCTAGCTGGTTCTGTGCCTAACAACACCTCTAAAGCTCAGTAGTTAATTACTTATAGTCTTTATACCAAGCTAATCTCACTAACTGCTGGTCCTAGTTGTAAATCAACTGTACATTCTCCTCTCATCTAACTCTCTGGATGGAAGCTATTAAGCAAATCCTCTAAAATAGAAACTGATCCTTTCAGTCTGATAATTTAAATGAAAGCATACTGATGAAAAAATACAGCTTTACAATATCTATCTGTTTTTATCTTACAGGGGACTTTGCCTACGACATGCATGAGGTATTTTACCCTCCTGTCTTTCTTGTATCATAAACTCTGATGATACCTGAGCTCAGTTAAAATCCCAGGCAGCAAATTTCTTTCATCAGTAGTTTATACTCTTAAAGCTGCACTGATATTCCACTAATTCCACAACGACAGATGAGATAAGCCGTTTTACCTTTCACCACTGTCCCCTTCCCAAGGCTTACCACTGTTTATTATCATTGCATATAAAAGGCACTCAGCTGTGGTTGAGACACGCAGCTTATGATTAGCATTACTGCGAAATGCCTTAAGCCTGTGGTGAAAGATGAGAGTCCGGGTCATGTCGCCCAAGTATTTCATGAATAAAAATAGTGCCATTCAAAACCTCAAATCTTAAGACCCAATAACATATTTGCTCATCTGAAAACCTCCCAGCTGTCATCTTTGATATTTAGCGGACACAACCTTGTCTTGGATGCTAATATCATTTTTCCTGAAATGAGTTCCTGCATTATTAGTGCCCTTTTTTCAATACGGAGAGAATGCTAAATGCAATCAGCAGACTTCTCAAAAATTAATAACCAAGCTGTACTTTGAGCTGGAATGTAGAAGTACATCCTGCGGCTTCACTGATATTATAAATAGGAAAGCAGAGAAAGGGAATTTTGTCTGAAAGGTCATTAATGGCTGTGGCAGGTAAAAGTCATCCGACCAGCCACAAACCACAGTTACTTCTGGTTTTAATGAGGTTTGTTTTGTAGAGTGATGAAACATTCCTGCATTTTTCTGGAAAATGGACTGAGTCACCTCTTAATGCTAATTTGACCTAATATCAGTAAATGGAGGAACAATTGTTTTCCAATGGTAAAAGCTGTGTTGTCAGGTTTTAACGGCTGAATGACATTGTTCCAGGACAACGCCAGGATTGGGGATGAGTTCATGAGGCAGATCCAGTCCATAGCAGCCTACGTGCCTTACATGACCTGTCCAGGCAACCACGAAGCAGCATAGTAGGTGGAACTCAATAAATGTCTACTTTCTCACTGTGATATTTGTGCTCTCTGTAACACAGACACACACTCAGCAAAGAAAAGGGCAATGACACATTCAAAGGTCAGTCAGTTAGCTTTCTATTAGTCATTGTTTGCAAAGTTATAATAAATTTTATACGTAGGGGTGCTTGTAACCCCCCTTCTCTTTAAAAAAAAAAACAAAACAAAACAAAAAAACCCATTCTGGTCAGCAGTTTTTCCGCTAAAAGTCCTCACTGTACCATTAGAACAGATGGGAACTATTTTGGTCTGTAAAGGCTGGAGCAGCATCAGGAACCACCAACATCTAAACAAGGCAACCCTCTCCAAAACAAACATTTATCTGACTGGGAATGATCAGCTCGCTATCTGTTTTTCAGTTCCCAGCGTCAGGCTGTGGTGGACGGAACTGTCTGAGTTTTGACTCATCGTTACTGAGTGTGTTGGTCACTTATAAGTCTGGGAAACTTCGTGGATGATGAGACTAAACAGCATGGATAGACCAACACAGAAGCTCAACGGTGTGAAAATTAAGTAGAAAATATTATTCAATTCATTAGCTGATCATTGGACAATTTATCTGATGATTGATGACACACTTGAGGCATTTTTTTTAAGCCATATCCTCTAGCTTCTACCTTCTCGTAGACATGAATAATTTTACAAATAAAATTTGCCAAAGTAGCCTATTATTTTTCATTTTCTTAAATATACCGTAATATATTACAATATGTCAGTCACTTATTTTTGGTAGATTTCAAGGTAAATTACACATTCAGTCTCAATGAATTTCACTACGCTGACGGAAGACGTTCAGCTGCCTTCATATGCTTTTTATCCCTGAGGATCAGCAGCTTCTGTGTGTTGAATTCCAAGAACATCTGTGGGACTTGGTTGTGTGTGTTTATGCCTTTAAGAAGCCTTGGTGCCTGATCCTGTACCATAATATTTACTTGCTTTACTGCGCAGACAGTCCTCGCCTGGCCTTGCCATGTGTAATGTGACTACTGCCTGGTCCTCATTAAGGAGCTGCTAACAGTAGTCTCTTTTTCTTGGCTCTGCATCCTGACATAAGAAACTGATATCAAGAACCAGCTCACTGCATTACATAACCAGAAATACAGTTCCTCCCTCCCTCTCCTATACCTAAATGTGTGTTTTGTTCTGCGGTGTTGTTCAGTATCCAAATATTCTCAGCGGCTGGCTGCTGCCTTTCTTCCTTACCGTCTGTTGTGCTCTCCTCTCACTATATACTTCTCTGTTCCTCTGTTTCCAACCTCAAAACCTAATGGGTAAAAGGCAATTGAAACTGTGCTGACCACAAAAGTTTTCAGTCAGCATTCCAGCAATATGAGAACAGCGGGGCCACAGAAGATGCTAAGGCCCCAATCAAGACCGTCTTTGTTCACCAAGCACAATGTATGGTTCATCAGGTCCCCGGGGGAACTGGGAAGTTATTGTCACTGTTTGAAACAATGTCCTGTGATGGGAGTTAGTGATATGCCTCTTGACGACTAGAGCTGGCTGCTTTAATTTCTCCAACTGCCTGGATTAAGCTCATCAGATGATGAGAAGGAAGATTTGATGAGGAGGGAAAATCTTGTAGGGGCAGTTTAAGAGTCAGTCTTTTCACATTGAAGTTGACATCCACCAGATTCCTATCTTGACTTTGTTTTAGTGGAAAAGCAAACACACGTGGAAACAAGCATGCTTTGGGTTACAGAGGATGACTCACATGTTACATTGGAACCTCACAGTGCAGCTTAATGACACAAATATAAGCTTATCATATTTGTACTCGATCAGATTTTCCACAGCTGAGCCACAAAACGAAATGCTTAAAGCCTGTGGTCGAATTTATTTCTACAGGCAAAATCCTTTTCCTCGGGATAAGCCTGTTATATCACAGTGTTTGGATTCTGGGAGACTATGTCTATTATTTGACTAAATGGAAATTGATTGTTTATTGCTACTAACTAAAAATGCCTTCCCAGATGCCTCCAAGATCTTTGTTTGTTCCCCTCCTAGCCACAAGGTGGGAGTATAAACCCACCTTCTGGCTTTTCCTGGTTCAGCGCTATGACTAAGAACTCCAGACTTTAATTGGTTTTTACAGGAGCTGATCTAACCCCAGTGGCCCCAGTTTAACTTGAATGAATTGTGTCCTTCCTTTAGGGTACACAAAGTCCAAGTTAATGCATTGATGTAAACGCCTTAATACTGGCTTTAACCGTGTATATGTATTAGCAATGAACTATTGAGGTTTACGTTGATCTGGGGGAACAGTAGATTGATGAATACTCCAACAAAACATTGAAAATGGAAATAAGCAGATGAAAGCTGAATCAAACAGGTCGCCCCTTGCTCACTGGTCACAGCTCACAAACTGACCTTCGCTGGATTATCATACTGGTTTTGGCCCTTTAATCTGACGTAGGTGTCCACAGAAACCTCAGGTCTCATTAGGTTCAGACTTACTCAGCACTGGTGAAGGTCTCTGTGATCCTCCTTTTGTGTGCCTGTTCCTGGCCTTTGACCCTTGACCCCTCTGGTCTCTAGTTACCCCTAATCCAACACTAACCCAGTCAGTGGAGGGATCTGAACTGTCTCACCCTGCCCTGACTGCTGTCCAGATTATTGCCCTTTTTTTCCATCCTTATGTAAGATAAGAAAACAATCGTTCCCATCACCTCGCTTAGTTAATGGCCCGTTGAGAAGACTGGCTCCTGCTTTCATTCTGGAGTCGATTAAAAATCCGTGAAAAGAGACTGGCGGATTGGCGTCAAGGAGAGCTTTCCATGAAAGCGTTTTTCCCCTTTATGCATGGTACACCCATTGTAATATTTTAACATGACTGGCTTAATATGGATCATGGTGCTCTTCCAGTTTTTAAAGGATGCGTCCGTGTCTAGAAATTAGCGGTGGTGCTTGTGGTAGCGAAGAAACATACACTAAGTGCAGTGGTGGATTGATCTAGGTAAGCACCCTACTATATCTGGATCAAGCAGGAAGCACCACAACTCAATGTTAAAACCGCTGTGGAAGTGCCTTAAAATGTGACTCCTCTAATGGCTGCTGGATCTAAAATTACAGTCTTCTCTCAACAAGATGTCATGGTTTTAAGTAGGGTGTATTTAAAAGCTTTTTTTCTTGATTGACAGGTGTAGTACACTCAGCCATGGTGGCTCCGACATGCTCATCCCATCTCTGCTCCACCCAGGGCTCCCCTGTGTCACCCAGATTTTTGATTATCTGGCCTCAGAAACTGACCAAGATTTTAAGCTTCAAAACATCTTCTTTAAAAAACCTATAGGGTGATGTCACAGAGGCTACGTCCCTGTTTTTCTACAGCCTTTAATTTTGAGGGGCAGCCATTGATAGCCTGGCTACAGTAAAGTGTATGGTTTCTCAGAATATCTAAGGATGGCTACGTTTTTTTAGAAGTTAGAAGCAGATGTCACCACCACAGTTTGATGGTCATCTTTATGCGATGATATACCGCCCTGCATTTTCTGCCAAGCGAAAACTGAACATGGACATAAAATACAGTTATTTCAAGGGGTTGGTCTTAAAATAAAAATGCAGTCACATTGTATAGTGAAACTTGGAATTATCCCGCGTGCATCTTGAATGGATTGCGGCTCCCGCAAAGCTCTGCTGTAGGCAAAGTCAGAGAGAGCGGCAGTTTGTGGCGTTAATTGCTGTTTGTTAGATATTCAAAGAAAGTAGACTGTATGATCAGCCCATCTAATTACCTTTCTCATGGTCTTGTTTGTTTACAGCAACTTCTCCAACTACAGGAATCGGTTCAGCATGCCAGGCCAGACTGAGAGCCTATGGTACAGGTAAGGGAGAAGTACACAACATTCGGTGCTTCAGTTGAGATGGACATGTGACAGGCTGCAGCAGATGAAAGAACCACAAGCGGCTGTGTTCAGTAGAAGAACATTACATTGGATTTCATTTGAGTGGATACTAGCTGTACACACAAAGTTAGAAGAGGCCCCATGAGAGTATCATGTGAAAGTGTACCAAACCTCCCGCTCTGTTTCAGGCAAGCGGTAATGCGTTCAGCATTAATGAGCTGTAAGGGGCAGCCCAGACAAACTGAGAGCAGAGCATTGCAGCACTCTCCTCTCTTAGTTTAGTTTTCCTCTCCTATCTCAGGAACAAGGGAATTACACAAAGGAACCATACATCTGACTGAGTGACTCATAGCCCATTTCAGACCTCCGTCTCTTACACAGTAAGATAATACCCTGCTAGTCAACAGGCCAGCTGCCCACTCCTCTGTCCCCTGGCCCAGACGCAGACAGGCCTGCTGGCTCAGAGCCCTTCGCTCATGTGCACGGTTACGAACAAGAGGAGCACTGGAGAGAGGCAGTCTGAAGTCCCTCAGTAGCCACTGGAAACATATAGCATACATGTACAGAACGCATGTCTTTCTTTTAACGTCCCATATAAGCACGCTGGTACTGTAAGATCTTTTTGCTTCATGTCATCTCATATTAAGTTATAGGTACGCCCCCCAAATCCCCCGCGGGTTAAAACAATTGACAGCCACAAATGTGTGTTAATCCAGTAAATTGAATCATCTGCGGTCAGCACCAACATGCCAGCAACAAATGGCTGTATTTTGGGAGTCTTTTTCAAACAACCAGGAGGTCAAAGTAAGAGCCACACGGAGCTCTCTTGCTTCCTCTACTGTGTCGAGACTGTGCATGATTTTAATGATGTGTGTCCACAGCTGGAACCTGGGGGGAGCGCACATCATCTCCCTCTCCACTGAGGTTTATTTCTATCTCGAATATGGCCTGGAGCTCCTCTTCAAGCAGTATGAGTGGCTGAAGAAAGACCTGGAGGTCAGTGACCGCAGCACTTACACATTCACAATGACTAAACACGTCCCTTTATTCCCACACTTGTTCTCTGCCTCTCTCTCAGCTTCCTTTTCAGCACAATATTAATTATAGTTATTCCACTGCTTTTTCGCTATTTAAACCCAATTGTCTTGTTATTCTGTCTCAACAAAATTTATATTACCTCAGTCTCCTTCTCTTAACCTGGCACACACTTACATGTGCATGTCCTTCTCCTGATCTAGGAGGCTAACAAACCAGAAAACAGAGCAGTGCGTCCATGGATCATCACCATGGGACACAGACCCATGTACTGCTCCGATGATGATCAGGATGACTGCACCAGGTTCGACTCCCATGTAAGTGCAAACCACAGAATCCAGTTTATTTATTCTATTCTTTGCCTAATACACGTAATAATCAAAATGACTGATTTTACATTGACATAAAGGAAAAGTAGATGTAGATGGAAACCAAGTCAAGAGAAGATATACTTGAGCTGAGTGATGGAGGATCCTGCCGCTCAGTCTGCTCAGAATTTCTCAGGGTGGATGTTTTATTAGCAAAGCATAATTATCACCACTTTGGTAACAGGACTGATGTGATTTAATTTTCTGCGGCAAATTTAGAGAACTACATAATTTCCTTTAAACATTACATAAGTTACCCACAAAGGACTCGTTGTTTATTTTGCACCGTGTCCTTGGTGATGCAAAGAACATCATGTCCGTATTGTTAAAGTTTTTATTCTATCACATAAAGGTATTTGTAAGCTGTATTTCCTGTTGCACTCCCTGACACTTTAATTGGCCCGCGTAGCAGACGTGTCACGCGTGTTGCACGCTGGCCAGTCCACATCACAACCCATAAGCACATGGGTACGGTATGCTCTCATAATCACTGTAATTTTGACCAAATAGTTTCCAGTTTGAATAGCTCCTCTCAGCACTTGGCAGTGTTTCCAGAGTAGACTGGCATGGGCGTTATGGGTCTCTACCAGGTAGTGTTTCAGGTAGCAGGTAGTATTTCGGACACTGATGCCAACTCATGCCATCGTTGTTCCTCTCTGTTATATCTCAGGTGCGCCTGGGACTGAATGACACCAAACCTCCAGCTCCCGGTCTAGAGGATCTATTTTACGACTATGGTATGCACCCTATTCAGCGACCAGCTGTGTGGCGCTAATGGGTGTTTAAGATCACAAATTTGCACGCTCAGACAGACTAATGTCTTAACAGTTGCAGTGAGTGGAGCAATCCAAACATCCTTTAGGAAAAAAGCAGGTCTTTGGTCTGGCTGATATCCCACCAACAACTCTTTCCCAAATGTTTTTTCTGTATTACATTTCCTAGACTTTTGTTTGTTGCGTTAAATTATTTCACTTGTGGCGGAACATTGAACGTTTTGGTTGCTCTGATCTTAAGCTTTTGTTGATTGCTGAGAAATTTCAAAATTAAAGGGGCAGAGGATCTGAGGGACAATAGTTGACTCGGCAAGATGTGTTTGACTGAGTTGTTTGGGCAGTTATTTTTTCTATGAAAGGTTGCTGACTGTCATCACTTTCACAGGAGTGGATCTCGAGCTGTGGGCGCATGAACACACATATGAGAGGCTTTGGCCTGTCTTTGGTGACCAGGTCAGTGATTATATAATCTGATTTACAACACTATGTCTTTTTGGCTCAGTTTTGAATCAGAGAACGAATTTTCATGCTTTTGTCTTTAGGTGTACAATGGGAGCAAAGAGCAGCCTTATGTGAACCCCAGAGCTCCTGTTCACATTATCACAGGCTCTGCTGTAAGTGTTCTCACATCACTGCATCTCTGTTAACGTTTTCCCACACAAATCAATGCATGAATCGACAATAACATCATCAAAAACAATGTAATGTATTATACACAGGCCTGTGTGTGCGGCGGCTTGTTTGCCACAGGAGTTCAGTACCAGCTGTTCCTCTGGTTAAGTGTTTTCTGATGTGGTGGAGAGCCGTGCAGGCATGCTTTGTCATCCAGCCACAGAGGGATTAGTCATCAGAATATCGAAAGGCAGCCAGACTCAGACCGAGGCACAACCGCACTTATAAATGTCACACAGGGTTTTGTGGACAGGGTACTAGAGAGACTTGAGGTCCATCGCGAACAGATCCAGCTTCGTCACTGTTGATTTCTCTGCAGGGCTGCAGAGAGAGGACAGACAGGTTCAATCCAAACCCCAAAGAGTGGAGCGCTTTCCGCAGCACAGACTACGGCTACACCCGCATGCAAGTGGTCAACGCTACCCATGTTTACTTGGAGCAGGTCTCTGATGATCAGGTGGGAACACAAACACACAAGTAAAGTAGTGGTAAAATGAAATGTGTTAAGCACAAAGAGAATTGCGCAAGTAACAACAGAGCTGTTTGTGTCTTCCAGTATGGTAAGGTGATTGACAGCATATGGGTGGTGAAGGAAAAGCATGGCTTCTGTGCCTGGTTCTGAAGACTGTCGTCCTAAAATGAGAATCTACTCAGGAAATGCACCATGAACGTAAAACAGGCACCTTTCTTTCTGCAGCTCCACACTGATTACGCAAAGATGATAAAAATTACACAAAATTTCATCCCAGATTATTGATAACTCTGCCTACTTCAGACATCTTCCCATATGTTTATTACATGTGCTGATCATCTACTGTGAATGTATATAATTAAACTAGTTTTCTGTTCACTAAACAGTCTTTTGTAAACAGAGTATCAAGTATTGTTTTAAATTTAAATAAACTGTGCTTTTTTAATCAATGTCTGGATTTGGTCACTGTAGTTGCACTGCAGTTAAACTTTAGTTTTCTTTAGTTTTGATGGAAATCCCTTTCTCACCGCATGAATAAGCCATTGACAGCAGATAAAGACAGCATGAGTCTGGCTAACACCAGGCCGCGTTCCCTTCAGAGCACTTTTTTCATCTCAGAATCCTGGAAATACACTCAGAGAGATCAGGTCTCATCTCTATCACTCTATCAAGATGACAGATGCACCTCTGGCTAATCCTATCAGGATATTAGAGCCTCATTTCATTGTCCATCTGAGTGACGGTCAGGAGACAAAAAGACACATGGAAGTCTACGCCTACACAAAAAGGACTCTTATGTAACTCAGGGATGCTTGTGGCTTGGACACATGCTGAGTGAGAGACGGCGCTTTCCCTCAGAGAAGTGTCGTCCGTGCCATGAGTCTCACCACTATGGTGGTATTAATTCCTAATAAGAGCATGCTGCCTCAGATGAGTATTGGCAGAGAAAGAGCGTAGATCATGATGCATCTGTGTTTTCAACAGTCAAGCTGTCTTGTTGGGGCCAGAGTGTAATTATCCCTGCATAATACGGTTGACACAGCACAGTCTAGATGTAGAAAATCAACAATTCATTAACACTACACACATGAGTTAACATGTAGCGTGCTGTTTGCCAGACATTTGTACCCAATTAACATAAAAGCTTCAGGCCTCAAAATAAGCAAAAAAAAAACACAAAACTATGGCAGAATTCACAGAGTCAACATGTGTCAGAACATGTTATCCACAAGAAACTCAGAGTCCTGAAGTAGTCAGGCGTCAGGAGCCGTGTCGGTGAATCCAACCACTGATTTGTTGTACTTCCCACAGCACAGTGGTGTCTGGCAGTAGAAAAAGACACAAGCGTACAGTGATCACACCTCGCGCTCACATGCTCTCGGTGTGCCTACCCGCTGCTAACTGCCACTCACACACGGCCTCATGATTGTAAAAGTATCTTTGAAGACACAGTCCTGCACCACTGAGTTTCTAACCTCTGACCTGCTCATGCTGTACTCACTATATTGTCATCTCCCACTGAGCGAGAGACGCGAAAGAAGTGTTGCTGAGTGCAAACTGCACAGAGCAGCAGCGGGGGGCTGCAGGGGAGAGTATGTGTTGCCAGACTATAACCCAGACTGAAACACTGAATTTGTCTACAATTGTTAGCGACCAAATTTATAGTCTAATAAAAGCTGGTTGTTTTCCAGTTAGTCATCTATGTACAATGTATGATGCAAAAATGGAGGGATGGAAAGTTCTTGCCTTAAATAATGAGCCAGTCACGTGATGTGCACAATACTTATTATTTTGTTGCCAGTCACGTGATGTGCACACTCATTATTTTGTTCGTGTGATTTCTGAACAAAAAAAACATTGATCGCAATCCAGGAAAAAGAAGTGAGCAGAAAATAACATGTCACTTCACATCACATGCCTGTTACTGAAATACGATGTGCTTATTAACGTCTGCGATAGGGGCACAGCAGGTTCGTGGAATTATGGTTAAAGCCTTTTGTTGACAGAAATTGATTCCTGCCTGTTGACAGGGCGACATAAAGCCAACTTATCTCTTTCACGTAAGGGCTTGGGGGTGTCAGAGGTCAGAGTTGTTAGACCGTTTCAACAAAACTGGCTTTGATAAATCACGTCCTTACGTTTTCAGACAAAAACAGATTGATATCACTCATCTGAAGTATTCAACTCCACTGTCTCCTTGGTGGCTTCTTGCACACTGATGCTCCCAGCAGTTTGACTTGCTACACTTGACTTGAATTTGTCCATATTGGGCTAATTTTGCATCGGAATTCATTTCCAGTTGTTGACTGAATAAAACAGGACCTGCTGTCTGGTTAGACTTCCCAACAACCAGAGACCTTGACATGACCACATAGCTTCCCCACTTCAGATAACTTCACTGCAGCAGGCTAATTTCTAATGACACATCAACGGCTATTTATCCCTTCCAAAGCTTATGGCTCAGTAAACCTTAAAAGTAATGAACTCTCTAAAGACCACATGCCAGACTGAGAAGCAGATGTCTCTTTCTCTTCACCAAACAACCGTAAGACCTCTTTAAATTCAATTCAGTTAAACTGTGCGGCTTACCAACATTATTTATCTATTTTCAAGAGTCTAGCAGCTTTCGCACTCAACAACAAACTCCCTTAGGAGACAAGAATGCACTACTGTGTGGTATTTCTCTCCACGGGTGATCAAGGGGCAGTGCTTGATCACATGGTTAAACTGTAGAGACTGGGGACATGTGTAATGAATTTAAGGCCCTCAGATGCTGGATCTCAGGGATATTTCATCAATCCAGAAGCTCAGTGTTCTTCCAGAACCATAGCGCCACTATTAAGCAGCCTCAGACCACCACCAAGACAAACAGCCAAGCACAGTCTGCTCAGGCACATCACTGCACATTCTTACCGTAATTGCTCTCTCAACATCAACACCACAACGACTTACAGGGTTTCAGAGTGTGGCATCAACAGGAACACAGTGTGTGCATCATTGAGAAGATACCATATTGCCTTGGTATATCTGAGGTAAACATGATAGCGGTCACACTGAAGGAGGGTTTGTGTGGGAAGCACAAAATGCATTTTCCCCATATGAAAAACTGAAACAGATCAGACAGGGCATTTAATAAAAGCCGTGTATTATTTCTGGAGATATGTAAGGCAGGCCGCCTGGGTCAGAATAACATTCAAAGTGAAGTCTCAAAATCCACACTGATAAACCACAGTAGGAAGTCACAACACACATCCTGTCTCCTCAGAGCAGAAGGGGTGTAATCATATCAGTATCACATGGACACACGTGCCCTCAAAATGTGCATAGTTTTGATAGATTGCCTTAAACACACTCTAAGTTGTTACCGTCATAAAACCCAAAATACAGATTCTCCAAGGATACCCTGTGTATTTGTCAGTGAACCTCACCACAGTTAGCCCCTGTGCTGCCCTTAGCTTCAGATAAAGCAATGCAATCTGGTAATTTATCCATGTAAGTCTAATCTAACAATTGAGCACTGGTCTGTAGTGTGATTCATAGAATGTTGAAATAGTGCAAGACGAGAAGTCTTTTCTGTTACCTACAAGTATTTCAAATTATATTACTATTATTATAATTATATAATGTATTATATTATATATATAGTTATTATATATTACTTTTAGCTAAATTTAGCTTGGATAAAATAATTAGCTTAAATAATTAGCTAAAAGTAATGGGCATTAACAAATTATGGGTTTACAAGACACGTAATCATGAAGACAACATTACAAATCAGCACATACACTCGAAAAAGTAATATGAAGTTCAAATCTATCAATTACGTTGGATTGTCAAAACACGAAGAAGCAACTGTTACAAACAGTTAGCTAAAAGTAGCCTAATGGATAAACTACTGAATGATTGTTTGTATTAGAGATCACTCAACTTCACCCCAGTGGTGATTTTACTGATCTGAAGATTCTATGTTCAATTTAATGTAAAAAACGAACAAACAAACAAAAACAATATCCACTTTTCTGTTAAATAATGTCTGGTTTAAAATCAGTTCCAATTGATACCCGTTATTACCAGAAATGTCAATGAAGCAGCACCTCAGCTAATCCTACAGAGCTGTGGAAATGGTTCAGACCAAAAAAAAGATTAGGGATGTAAATGAACAGTCTGTAGTTTGACTCAAACCTCACCCTCTTAATATAATGTCCTGTGTATGATTATTTACAGATGGAAATTTTTCCATGCAGTTCTGACCACAAGCACATAAACAGGCAGCTCAAAAATGGAGCTTGCAAGCATCAGTGGCACTGCTTCTGCAATCATCCATCCAGATTAGTAATGCTGCAATTTATCAGGAAGACACTGAGTTAACTACTCTTGTTTAGCCAAGCAAGAAAAAGTCTAGTTTGAATTAGGCTCATCATCATCATCCTGCAATTTAACGGTGAAAGAGTTTAGCCCCTAATTTTTTGTCCTTTATCCTCTTCTCCTCAAGAAACTGATCTTCCACACGGGGCAGAACTGGAGACACGAGTCACGTTGTTCTGCATACAGTGTTGTTCTTGAAGGGTACGGCAGGCCAACCTGATCTCCTGTTCTAGTTTTGTGCCAGGGGGCAGAGATTCAACTCATTAACTTTGAGCCTCAGCACTCTAAGGGCCTTTGGAGCCGTGCGACAACAGGGTTATGCTACCACATCGGCTGCAGTTGGCGGGCAGAGCTGTGGCGTGTCACTTGGTTCAAGAAGTCCGTGTTAGGGTCCGTTAAATCCAAAAAAACAAATTCTCATTCAGCGGTCTGTGCAGTTCGGGGAGACAAAATTCGCGAATCCTGATCTGTCGACAATATGACGTCAGACTGCTTGAGGTGACTGACTGTGAAGAATGAATGCCCCACTATGCTGAAAAGAGCAAGACTATATATTGTGGCATGCACTGCAAGAGGATCTGTTTCTGTCTGTGTCTTGTTATGGGCTTCATCACCTTCACCAATGACGTGTTTGTGGTTATACCTAAACTGTCAAGAAATGCCACAGAGATCAAGTCTGTGGACATTTACCTCTTTGTGAAAGAGAAGGGGTACAACTCTTATCTTTTTTTAACTACTGCACATGCCGTCCGGGTTCCGGTTCATGCCTGCTTGGTTTAGACAAATTGCTCAGCAGAACTGTCTCTCAGGCTGGCACTGCAAATGCTCTCACAGAATGCAGCATGCTGTTGAGAACAATGCCAGGCTCATTATGCCTATCCTGTGTCCTAAATGTTGTTTATGCCAGTCTTTCCGTCTCCTCTAACTTTGGTTACTGTTACAGTCTCATACTTGGCTTCAAATAGCAGGCCTTTCATTGTTGGAACTTTTGCTAGCAATGTAATGTTCTCATTGATCCTTGTCCATTGTCAGCTGCAGAGCAGAGGCTGTGTTAAGGTGAATAGCTCACCTTTATCGTTCTGGGTACAAAGCCATCACTTTATCAGCACTTGAAATCTGAGACCTAGCAAAGGAAAGGTCAGTGAGTGGTTTACATGTCCAGATTTTTACAGGAATGGTAACACAAGAACTTCTTTAAAACTGTTTTTAAAAACCATTTAGATAGGAATGAGGTGATTAACAGTCGTAATGGATTTTGCACTCAAAAGTCTCAACTCTTACCCCTTTAAAATGTCACAAAAAGAGCCTGAGGACTCTCTGAGTGTTCTCAACCTTCACAGCACGTGTAGAGGCCATACTTCACACTCCTCACATTGGGAAACAAATAGAGGGGTGGAAACCGCAAGTCTTTTTGTGCATTTTAAACACATGCCTGCTGCTACTATTTGACATGACCATCACCCAGCAGTAAGCAATCCCAAGAGTGCCCAAAGGAAATCATTTAGAGCCGTAAGAATGTTATGACAAGGGCATAACCTGACTCTAGTCACAAGACAATATTTCAACACCTCAGTTCCCCAGAGGAGTTGATGGTATTGACCATACTATAGACAAGGTAGCTAAAAGTGATGGTTCTTTCAACACTCAGCAAAAAGATGGCATTGTGAAGGAAGGCAGTCAAAACTTTTTTTTTGTCTGTAATCCACCTGAGGCTGGCAGAGAATACTATTTTCTCACATCAAGTTCGGTGTGAAACCTTGCCCGGTTTGAAGGGCAGCATGTTAACAGTCAGATGGACCTCAAACACCATGGAGTGTTCTCGGTGGCCCCTGGTTGTGGCTGACACTCTGGCTGAAACGGGGTCAGGAACGTGAGTGTGAGTGTGTGTGGAGGGAGGAGAGCTTGTAACCAAGCAATGGGTAAAATAGAAACAGATGAAGGGCAGCACAGTCTCTGTCCTCAAAGCCACATTTCAGGCTGTAAAGGTAATTATCTTGAGGAGACAGTATCCAGTGATGTGTGTGTGTGTGTGTGTGTGTGTGTGTGTGTGTGTGTTATTGACGGTAAGGTGGTTTTTAATGTTTATGGAGAGCTCAAGGATCCAAATGAATGGGTTGTGTAGTTCTCCAGTGTACCTTAAAAATAAGAATCTTTTCCCTTCTCACCAGCTTGTTGGATGGGGAAGGACTGACTGGCTTGCTACAAAAACACAGATGTCTCACATTATGGAATACAAAGTATTCAGAGAATCTGTCCAGCAAAAGCAGTTGGATTTGTCATTAGTGGACATTGATGTCCTTGGCCTGATGACATGCTACAACTGGCCTCAGACAGACAGGTATGTCCCCTGTCTAGACCCGTGAGGATACCTTATGCCTCTATATCTGGAACATCTGGATCAATCTGGCTTAGATTTAGGAATTAAACTCTGAGGTTTGCCATGGCTGAGTTATAATGTAACCAAAGAACAAGAAAATGCACTTCTATTGTGCAAAAAAACAGCCTGCTCTGTTCCAGTGTTCAGTTTAGGAATATGCAACAATTTATTGAGAAAAAGTTTTTAGCCATGTGTTATATTGGACCAGCTGCTTGAAACTGAAAGATCTCAACAACTTCATGGGTTGCTATGGACAGACATCCGTGATCCCCAGAAGATGAACCTCATAGACACTGGTGGTCCCTTGAGTTCCTATGTAGCACCACAATGTGACTGACATTTGTTGGTTTGAGTGTAATGTTTCAGCAGCTATTGGGTGAGCATTAGCATTGATTTTTATACAGACATTAGTGCCTCTAGTTGTAGTCCCTCATCATCCTGTTTGTGCAGTATTGGTTTATGACAAAGTATTTGTACCAGTTATCACAGTCTCAAAGTTAGCATTTAGCTCAAATTACTAATCACCCCATCGCAGAGCTGAAAGGATTTGAATTTTTGGAGTGAAGCCACACACTGACAGTATGTTACACTCTTCTCAGGTGATAACAGCAACAGGTGGATGCAGTTTTTGTACTATCGCAAGCATCCAAGGAAACTAACAGAAACATGACTGGGAGTGTTTGTTCTACCTTACAGTAAGTGTGTTTGACCACCCCTTAAATGGACCAAGGCATGAGTTTGGGCAGAGAGAGGCAAATCATCCCGTGGCTGGGAATTGGTTTTGTGTGGCCACTGGCCGCCAGAGGAGCTTGTTTAAACAGACCCAGACTGAAAGACTTAATGACCATGCTGACAGGAGTCATACGAGATGTCTAGTGAGGCTGGTGTTCTGTGGCTAGAGAGGGAGAGAGAGTCCTACAGCTGCAGAGAGAAAGGGAGGGATGTTGTGGTCACCGTCTCTTGATGTAAGCTCCAGAGAAAAGAGGCGCTCAGGATTCATTTTTAAATCTGACTTCAATATTTGTTCTCCCACCAAACCTAAACCAACACGAATATAGGATATACAGTCCCATGGCAGCCTGCTTTGTTTTTCCTGCTACCTCAAACGTGTTCTACCATTTGCACCAACGTCACTTGAATTAAGCATTAGCACGTGGACAGAGACCAGCTCAGAGTCTAAAAACTGGCTTTGTGTTTTTGTAAAGTATTAGTGGGTTAGAATTGCATCCTAAATATAATCGCACATATTCTGGAGACAGTTTTGCTGAGGTGATATATTATCCAAAACCTATAAGCTACCTAAACGTGCACAACACGTGCTGACCAGAAATGAACAGAAAAAACAGAATTGGAAAAGGTGGTTTCGTCCCAAAGGAGCAACTAACGAATGTTTTGTTCAAGTAATCACAAGCAAATTAAAATATGATACTGTTGCAGTCAAGGATGTTTTATATAATAAAATCCAACAAATACTTAGAATAGTTCAGCAACAGGCGCTGTACTTCACAGGTTCTGAGCTGTGCTGCTCTGAGTGATTCTTATCTTCAGCCCCTTCATTCCCTGGGGTTTAACCCAGCAGAAGAGACCACATGTGCGTGAAATGTCCTCAGGTCTTTGGGCCTCTTTATCTGATAGAGACTTGGTCAGCTGCTACGTTTTGATCTCTCTAACGTGGACCAGGCCAAAGCAAAGAAGAGGATCCAAATATCAAAAGCTATGAAGATCCTCATCGTCTGCACTCACTGTGCTCGACAGACAGGCTCACTGTAGAGAGTTATGAAACCAAACATTTCAGAGCTTTTTCTGTTTTCTACTCAACATATAAGCGCCTGCTATATATTTACAGAGTTAATGGATCAATGACCAAATTACACTTGGTGCCAATATCAGAAATTATTTTAAGCAGTTGCTTAAAATATAGAAAATTCAATTCTGTGTTTCTCAAGCATGTGACCAAAATATTTATTAACTGATGTACAATTTTGAGCTTATGAAGTTGTGGGACCTGAAACCAAAACAGTGAACTAAAATAAGCCAGAAAACTCTGTGTGTGGATCAAAAAATATGTATGTCAGCAGGGTTAAGGCTAGTGACATCATGACGGTTTTCTGCATAACAGAAGAATATAAAGCCAAAAGGATGATGGAGAGAAAGAACTTGAACAAATGGGACAGAGAGAAAGCATGAGTCTGCAGAATAGAAGCAAACTTCTGTTGGTGATTTAAGACTTCCCAGTCTGCATACCCATGGCTATCATCCACATTCCAGTCTATAAGCGAACAAGATTAAATAGTTTTGGAGCGGGATGCTGGCTGTCCTTCCTGCTGTGGTTAGTGCAATTGGCTTCAAAAGAAAATCACAAAGGTTATTGTGATGAAACCGTTTCCCTATGCTTGTGGAAATCTGTTTCACTTTATCTCAAAGGTCAATGAGCGTTTGTCCCAGACCCAGCAGTCTGCACCAGTGTGACCCTTGCTTTTTAAGAATGCCTACATATGAGAAGTTTAATAATATGATGTCTGTCTTCACTTCTGGGTATCTGGGCATTGTGAAGAGAGAGACAGGTTGATTCTACAGCTGCCTTGAAGCAACAAGGATATATCATGTGGGATGCACATTTTATATCTGACATGTAGACGAGCACGAAGCGAAAATTTCTTCGGACAGAGTTACGCATCTAAACTGTAAAACACAGTAGATCCTAAAGAGCAGATTTTTCCCAACCTCCAGGAAGTGATGGGAGAAATAAACAGTGTCAGCCACTATCTTCTTCATCTAACACAGTCCTCTCCTTTCTTATCCACATCCAATTTTTTTTTTTTTTTTTTTTTAATCGCAGGCCCAAATTTAAGGTAAGATGTTCCACTTGTGTTTGGATTAGTACTTCCTGTCTTTCATCTGTGCATCCACATAATCTGTCCACTCCGTGCAGTATGTAAACTATCACTGACTGAGCTGGATTTTGCTCTTTCACCCTCCACGAATCCTCATGGGCCACATAAAAGTTTATAAAATTAAATACAAATTATAAGTAGCCCTTACATAACCGAAGCCAAAACATTTCAAAAGGATCATCACTCAGAAAATCACCTGTCTGATGTGCGTGCGCCTGCATGAGTCTGTGAAAATTTGCATATGTGACTTTTGACTTAACAAGTGTGTGGGCTCATCAGCACACAGTCCTGTCAAGTGCACACATGTGGAGTGTCTTTCCAATCATGGCTTAGATTCCAGCTTTTCCACGACTGTGGCAGATCCAAACACCAGTCGGTCAGTCACCCGGCTCTGCAGAGAGAGGCGTGACTCACTCGGTGCTGCGTGACTCAAGGCCCTCTTCCCTGCCTCCTCATGTCCCCGCTCTCACTCCCACTGTCCTCTGTGGAGTTGCACTAGCCATTTGACCTGCTGCCAGTTTGGATGCACTCCCCGGATGGTCAGCTGAGGGATCGTATACAGACTGTCTACATAGCAACAGCTTGTGGACATACGCTCTCAGGCACAGACATGCAAAAATGACAAACAGATGGCTGTGAGAGTGATTTGCACTTTTCCAAATTAAATGTTCGGTTGCTCCTTATTGATACCATATACTCTTCATCAAAATTGATCAAAGATGGGTCTTAAATCACTGTGATACAGGCACAACGCCGTCAGCTCTGAAGAGAATCAACACGTGCAGATTGTTGCTGTTGGAAAGCAAAGAATTGACTCCTTCATGAGGTGGCAGACAAAAAAAACTCAGTGAAATTCCTTCAAATTGGTCCAACAGTGATGGAAAAAAAAAAAAAAAAACTTAAGTTGCCAGGACCTGAAGTATCACACAAACACCGAGCCCAAGCGGGCGGGTCCCTGTGCCGGGTGTTAAAGAGGACCAGATGATGGGGCGAAGGTGTTTTCAGCTATGGGGTTTCCAATAACCATATTTTCTGAGAAGATGGGAAGAGAGGAGGAGAGCAGCAGATGTTGAAGCTTGTTCTGCTGCCCTGAGGTCTTATTTGTGCTCGTCTCAATTTGGATTGAGCACTCACTGACTGTGATTATGCAAGATCAGCTCCACAGCTCAGCCTTAAGCGCCTCCTCCCTTACTCACTGACCTCTTTGCACTTGGCACAGCAGAATACCTGAAATGGGGTGTGAAGTGAACCCCCGGACTGAGTGGACCCAAGGTGAGACGAAGTTGAAAGAAAATGACCTCAGAATGCAGTGCCTGAGAGTTTGCTCTGAGAGTTTCCAGTGAGACACGTTTACTCCCAAGTATGCTGTAAAAAAGCTTTCCTTTTCCTCTCCTCGTGAGCCTTGAACTAATTTCTTCACCTTCTCATCAGAGCTGTGCAGCAGAATGTAAGAATATAATAAAAGCAGTCACCAAAGTTAAATGAGAGGGAAAGTTCGTCTGGCCAGTGTACAGATGCGTGGTGTCATGTAGACTTGGGAGCCAAGCACCACAGAGCAGCTCACACACAGGGAGGGGTGTCCAGCCTCAGCATCCCACAAGAACCAGAAAAGTCCCCTTGAACATTTGTAATAGTCCACATCAGGCCTTTCTGTGTAACACCAGCCAACATCCAACAATAATATCTTGATTATCAGTAAGTGTTGTTAATGGAGAGCTCAACACAATTAACCGACCGGAGTCATACATTACACTTAAGTGATAATTTGTGTTAATGGGTGAGCAATTACAATTGAGAACAATCATCATTCACTCAGAGCATGGCACAGCTTTGGAGTTTCATCTGAAATCAATCAGGACATCTTTACAAAATCATATCAAGGAGATTGTTGTCCCTGCTAT
>OMNW01000011.1:2935-37442 GCA_900303245.1 Selene dorsalis | reverse complement strand
CATACAGACATACACATACCTACATCCATCCATAGACATACATACATACATACACACATACATCCATCCATCCATATAGATATACACACATACATACATACATCCATATAGACATACACACATACATACACACACACACATATAAATACAGACATATCCATCCATCCATCCATCCATCCATCCATCCATCCATCCATCCATCCATCCATCCATCCATCCATCCATCCCTATCACAGGTGAGTTTGTACCTTAATACCTGTTAAACCAGTATAAATAAACTTGCAATTTGAATTTGATGGAGCTCAGTCACTCACTTCTGCATGTCTACACTTCATGCAGCCCTCAGTGGGTGCTCTAAGATCACTACAGTGTTGGGTCATTGTCCATATAACCTGTGTTTAGTTCTGGCAGGAACATTTCAGCATTCATGTTGAATGAATTCAGTCTAGTTCAGTAGGATTTTTGATTTTGACACTTAGGGCATCTTGTTGATGTTTAGATCTCAGTGTCATGTGTCTGTGTATCCGTGTGGAGATACATTCTTGGGAAAACACAAGATCGGTATTAGGAACTGTGGAGAAACTGGGGTGATCTGATTAGACTGTAAAGTTTCTTGCTGCACAAATTATCATATTAATAAGAAAACCTAATTCTGATTGGTGCTTTTAGATTCTGAGTTCATGCCTGAGTTCGTATTAATACATTCCTTGTAAAATGTGATGAAGCACTGTATGTTGACATAGATTATCTGCAAATGAATGCACCAATTTACTTAATTAATAACCACATTAACATAAGTGCTTATCTTTTATATATAGGCTATATTATGAGGACAGTGCAGGCATATTAGGCAGCTCAAGTGTCTCCTGGGGCAACACTCTGGCTCAGTTGTGATTACTGTCGCCTCACAGAAAGAACGTCCTGAGTTTGAACCCAAATAGAGCTGTTACTGTGTGCTGTGGTTCCTCAAAGCCCAAATTAAAAAATGACTCCTGCTGCTGCTGCTGCTAAAAGGACAGTTTCACATTTTTGCTGACAATTTGCAAAAGCATGACATACGAGATTAGATTTTGACATTTCAACATGGCACACTCATCAGAATTGAAGAGTCTGCTCTACATTGTCTCATTATAGGAACTTAAACACACATTACCACAGCAGTATGTGTGTTTCTTATTGTAAACAGAGAAGACATCTCAGACCTCAACAACCAAAGGAAATAAAATTAGCCTGTCCAGAGAAAAAGTACTTAGCAGCTTCATAGAACTTCATAGAGGGGGGAGGTTCGCTGTCCCACATCCATCTGAAATCAGGAATTAAACTGCAGCAATGAGGCCAAATGAGAGACATATTGAGACAAATACAGACTCTTTATCCACCAACTTTGATCACAAAGGGGTGCCACTGTGTAAAAAAAAAAAAAAAAAAAAAGCCACTGGCCCAGGGCCACGCTGCTGGTGTGGCTAAAACTGAGCAGATTTGCTTGAGTTCTTAAATGCGCGACAGTGCACATCAAGTCATTAACAAACCATTTTCACTGACGACATTTTGACATGGCGCAGTGGGAAAAACACGGAAATTTAAAGATCATAAAGTTAATGATGTCTAAATTTCACTCAGCTGCTTCAGTTTCAGGGTATTTTGTGGGCTGACTCACACTGCCATGACTTTCGGGGACACTTGAATGTAACACAGCCATTGTTAATGTTATTTTTACACCTGTGCTTGTTCGTGGGCAGTGAATGCAGCAGCTTTGTTGACATTAATGTTGGACTGTGATGCTGGTGTTAACAGGTGTGCACTCTTCCTCAAAATAATAACAACTTTAACACAAATGCAGCAGTTATTGGTAATTTAGCAAAAAATAGCATGGACTCAATGGGTACTGTGATTGATTACATAACTATACTTAGTAATTAGACTGTGAATTGGCTTCAAACTGAGAATAGACTAAAAGAAGAATTTCCATGAATAGCAGCTTTGTTCCCAGGGGTTTTGGTTGTGATAGAAAGTCGTGTCATTTGTAGTAAAAGTTGTTCTCTAAACGTCTGGCCTTAAATTGTGTGGCTGCCCGGTACCGCTAAATGTTTAGAATATTTTCTTCAGGCAGATTATTAAGGCGTAACTTAACTTTGTAGACAGTTGGATGAATTTGGACCCAAAAATCAAAGACCCAGACAACTCACGCTGTGCTTTTTATAATTAAAGCGCAGACTGATGCCAGTTTCTGTTACAGCGTCTTTTTTTTTTTTTTTCTTGAAATCATTCCACTGTAGCTTGTTCCTGCCACTGTGGTGTCATTTTAGATATAGAGGCCCTAAGACCCTATAATCACCTCCGTCAGTCAGAAATATAAACATGAGTCCTGGCTCAGTTCATCCAAAGTGGCTACGAGCCACGGAAAAACCAGTGGCTTATCATTTATTTACTGTTTCTAAGGCATCAGTTTTTAATTAAAGCAAATCCAAGTCAAAAATAGTATTGAAGCTGTATATTTTAGCATGTATTTAATTATCAACTAAGGTTTTTCAGTCATTATTTTGCACTGAAATTGACATTAAACTTGTCAGCAGCACTCCAAGTCCCAGCAGGATGTATCGATCTTTATCAGTCCTGCACCAAGACAAGATGAGGAGGACGAGTTCAGAGGAGGAAAATGTTGAAATGTTAGAAGTTCATACACAGCAGGCGTTTCTTGGTCATTTAAAGTAAAGCACATTATTTTTTTATTCTTCTTTTAACAAACGGGCACACTTTCTGCTATGTCACAAAATTACACGGATATTACACATCATAGTCAGCATTATTTGGCATGTTTGATATCTCTTTAAAACAAGGTTAGTGTGTGAAACATATTACTGTACACAGTCTCTCAACTTGATTTTTCAAGAAACCATCTAAAAAATGAGTATGCTGGGCAATATTCACACATTTTCTTCAAGAATGGATTTCATTTATGGATGGAGAGTAAGCTTTTTTCTTCTCTTTTCCTTAAATCGTCCGAAAAATACAAGCCATGTTTGATGTGATGTTTACTTTACATAGTTTACAAGTATAAACAAACCCACTGAAAAGTGAAAATACATGTAAACTCACATTGAATCAGCAAGGCCAGATCGCATTGGATGTCATTATTGACTCCAGTCATTGGATGCTGTTAATCTGATGCTTTCTGAGAGACTCGAATTAGCAGACTCACTGATGCTGTGAAGCGTAATGTTTATTTATCAGCACGTCTCTTCTGTCATCTGGCTCTAGTTTGTATATTTGGATCCAAGACTTTATATGTGAAATGTTCTGTCCAAATGTGGCTCTCCAGCTTAGTTGGTACTTTTTATACCGACTAAGCTTGCAGGCACAATTCAGAGCTTTGTTAACTGGGCTTTTGCTCATCCACTCCTTCGCCTCCTGCAGCCAAACTCTCAGTTATTGTGGTGAAAAACCAGCATAATGTTATTTTAGCCTGAAGAGGGTAACAGTCACTGAGAGGGCAGTAACCTTACAACATCCATTCTAGTTCAGCTCCAACTTCCAAAAACCAAACCTAAACTTGAGGTGGTGGTGGACCTGTAATTGAAAAGGCATTGGTTCCAGTGCGTCTCTGCCTTTAACCTATCTGCCCGTACCAAAGTGTCCATCTTTTTTGTTCACAAACCATCACGTAAACAAGCCCAGAAGCAGGGACAAAAAAGTAGCGGGGCTGTAGTGCCTCCTCAAGTGATATTTCAACATCTAATCCCAATTTAAATGCACTGTCACTCAAATATGTGGCTCTGGTGTGGGACTGGATGAGCGTGACGAGCTGCGATCTTCTGACATGTACAGTAAACCAATCATTCTCTATTTGTGATATGTTTTTAGAAATGCGCAGACTTGAGTGAAGACGGCAAGGTCAGCGGACAGCGTCACCATCACTGTAAATATTACATCACATACGACAATTGTTTTCAATATAAATGAAAATACATAAGAAAGTTTCCTTGCAGAACTTAAATTGGCTATTTCCTGCAAATCCATTCTCAAATTAGCCAAGTTTCTCCCTCTTAAAAAACTTCACTATACTTCTCTTTACCTACATCCCTGCAGCTGCGTAATTTTGCAAGAAAATGAGCCATAAGAGAAAAAATCATTAACATCAGCAAAAGATATTTCAGGCAGAGATAATGGCTCAATGTGCTGCTCAACGATCAGAGCAGCCAGCAGGCTTTACAGCCTCCTGTGTCCATCCTTATCTCCGCATCTCGCTCTCACAACATCTAAAGCACATGAGGGGGAAGGAGCACTAAAAACACATCTCCTAAGGATAAAAAAAAGTGAGAGGGTATGACAGCAGTAAATTGGCTATTTCCTCCCCTGAGCCTTACTCCAGACTTCCTCGGCATGCTGAGCAATTTGAATTGTGCTGTAATTGCTTATGTTGCTTTTCTCTGCTCATCATTTCTACAATAGAATCTGATCTCATTGCTTTTGCCCGTGGTTGAATTCTCAGCCACTGAGCCTAGTACCAACGGTACTAAGTGGCAAGTTAAGAGAGGAAGCAGAGCACAGTGACTGTTGCACTCTGCTATTTCATGCACAAAGTGAGAAGAACCCAAAGTTGAAGAAGGCTTAAGATCTCTCCTACATAATGTGGCAACGCACGCATTCCCATCTTATGACTTTTTAAAAGAGCAGTTTTAAAAAGAGCTGTATTTTGTGTGTGGTTCAAAGCATTTTAAGTGCAGCACAGTGTCTTATTAGCTGTTCTAAAGTGGATTATTTTGCTCAAGCAGTGTATGATGGAGGGAGAGGAAGAGCCGAAGGGGCAGCAGAGGAGCGGATGTGACATGAGTCATGAAATAGGAATCAAGCTCAGGTCCGGTTGCAGTGGAGTAGACTGGTTATGGGTTTTGGGAGCATGTATAGTGGATGTGGCCTTGGGCGATGTGCTTCTTGTTAAAAAAAAAAGTGGATGTACTTTGAGTGTGAAGCAGGCTCTAGATAGAGTGTTTGCCCAGACAGCACTTCTCAATTCAGCCATGCACTCATGTATCTGCTCACGTTGTTCCCCTCCGTTCATAGAGGAGAACTCGAGCAAAGACATGGCAGATGCTGCAGGACTACTGATATCTTTTAACTCTTGAGGAGGCAGCGGTAGGAGAAACAGAATAATAAAATAAAGTCAGAGTGTTTTTGAAAAAAAAAAGAGAAAGAAAAAAGTTAAGAAGGAGCATTTCCAGTTCTTCTTTGCAAATGTCCTCTGTGGTTCATTCTGAGCGCTGTGATGGATTTGAAAGTGGTAGCAAGAGTAAAATATGAGCGGAGGATGAGATGGAGGCTTCAGTAGCCCCAGCACTTCCAGTCCAGGATGAGCGTAGGCAGCAGCAGTAACGGTAACACAAGCACTGCTCGGCTAGCTGCTCCCCGCTGGCTCCCTCTGGCCCCCGATTCAATGTTAGAGTCCTTCTCAGAATAAGGCGGGATGACATTGAATTCCTCGCTTTCTTCCTCCTCCTGCTGCTCCTCTGCCTCGCTGTCCTCCATCTGCAAAAGCAGGGAAAGAGTGATTCTTCCAATTAACAGAAGTGGTGAAGCATGCAGGGGGAAGTTCAGGATGCAAACTTCACAAGATAGTCCACATGAAACACAGATTTCTCCCACTACATATGAAAAAATCCTCAAGCCAAGGTGCTGACCCGTGATATGAAGCGTTTGAACTTGACGTGTCTGTGGAGCGACCAACAAAAAAAAACGTACAAGTGTCTGTTACTTGGCAACATCTGAGTTTTTTCTGTTAATTTGAATCCTGCTGCTCTGGTGCTCGGTCTTCAAAGAGCTGAAACAGTCCAGACCCACAGACACTTGGGGCCTGCTCTTCATAAAAGATTAAGATTTATTGGAAATAAATGTCAGTGTGAAAAAGCCTCAGGAGCGTCTATGCCGCCTGAGTAAACGACACTCTGAATTAAACCAAACTCTATTGACAACGTTGCACTGCCCTTTTAATGAAACTGTTGTATCTTCTTTCATGTTCTCCTTTTATTTGTTGTTTGACAGGAACTGGTGAGAAGGTGGTGCTAACTTCAGCTTTTAAATTATGGGCCAAAGGCAAAGTATTCTGTTCTTTCAAGAGAATTAATCAGCAGTGTGTTTTAGATGCCTGCATGTAAAACAAATAGGTTTTATTCTGGTGGCCATCTGAATTGTAAACAGCTGCAGAACAACAAATAATCGATTTACCGGTGTGAATAAAATGCTGACAGACTGTGATGCTGCATTTTCTGATCTTTCTAACATGGCTGTGAATAAGCTGCTGGTTAATAACTCTATGTTTTGTGTTACTTCTTTTATACCAACAGAGTGTGTGAAGTGCAGCTGGCTGATGCCTTACATACTTATCTACCACACGCATTAAGGCTAATTTTCAGGTATGATAAGCGGCCATGCACACAGGCTTCCTCTTCTGCACTGTGCTGCAACAAAACATTAAAGGCATCATCTATTAACTCTAATGTGACTCAAAGTGTGACCCTGGTCTTTATCTCTATTAGGGTATTACTGTGATACTAGGAAACTAAAACGACAAACTGGCAAAGACCCCAGATCCAACCTTAAAGAGCGTCAGAGGTTGTGCTGTTGGCAGAAATACAAATACAAAAACGTTAGAGGGACATTTCCAGTGTGGATCACGACACAAGATGACACATGACTGGTCTTTTCCGTCTGATTAGATCCCCCCCACACACAAGTCCCTCAAATAGCGGTCCGCTCCACTTGAAGCCAAATTTGCAGCTGTGGAGGGCAAAGCTGTGGGCGGGAGCCTGTACAGTGTAGAAACAGGTGGATGGATACTGATGCTTGCTCTCCCAGCTGTTGTTTCACTTTATGTCCTCTTTCCCTGCAAATATATGGTCCTAAAACTCTTATGTCATGCTAAAATACATATTTATAGCTTTTGTGATTTTTTTTTGATAAATATATGTACTGAAAAAAAAATGGTGGAAGCTACATTTTCTCCTTTTAAATGAGAAACATGATCCCCTGACACTTCTGATGGACTGCTAAGGCAGAGTAATGTCACTGACATGACGGACCAGAGCTAGTTTGTCTTCATGTCCTGTAAATTAAAAACATGCACAACACAACTGTCTGTGGAAAATAATTAAAGCCACATCTTCACATGTAAAAAATGATATCACGAGAAGCATGGACCCTCCAAAGTATGACATTACTGTATATCCCTCATGAACATCGATGAAATGTTGAACCACAGTTGATATTACCATAGATTTTTCCCTCATATTCTTCCACCATCTCTTCGGAGTTTCTGACTGGGGAAATCTATGATGAAGAGGAAACGCTGACAGCACTGTGTCGTGGTAAAACAGACAACAAATGTCACTCTCACCAATCAGTCCCTAGTGAAATGCAACCATTGTGACATTGTCTAAATATTGGAAACTCATAAAACAACACTGTGAACCCCAGTGGGTCGGCTCACGCAGCCAGCAGTGGGCAGCTGGCAGTGGACTGTGTGGATCACATGTAGGTCACACCTGTCCTCAACTTACAGGTGAACCAGAGGACATGTCTGACCATACATCACTGTCTCAGTCCACTTTCACGTTTACATTTAGCCGATTTAATGTCAATCTAAATCTAAACTGGGTAAAAATAGCAAAGTTAATGTGACTTATCAACATAATATTTTATACAACTTGAACTTATATAATGTTTCCTTCTTTCTCTGGTGTGTGCATCTAGATTTATGGATAATAAATGTAAGTTGAATGTTAAGGGTTTTATATTCCACATATATCCCCCTAACTACTCTGGGATTACCTTTGATGCGCCAGAGCCTCCACTCAAACACAGGAAGAGAGGCTGTATTGGCTTAAAAGAGGCCCAGCCTTTGACTCTGACCTTTGCTTAGGTCCAAGATTTATATTCTAAATTCTGGTCAAATGAGTTTTGACATCACTGGCATAGCAATCTGTCTTTAATATTCTTTTCAGTTTTGGGGGTGTTTGTGACCAGCTGAGTTTGAGTTTCAAATTATACTAAGAGCTTAATACCGTCACATGAAACTTTCTTTTATGACAGGAGATATTTATTGCCAGCATAAGAAATGTACGGTGCCCTTGAGAGCTTGGTGCACTGCAATTTAAGAAAACACATGCAAATTTGCAAACATGCTGTAAATCCAATCCTACAACAGAGCTCTCACACTTGTGATTCACTGCTTTCAACTTCAAAAATCACAATTGGGCACTGAACAACAGGTCCAACCCAGGTTAATCATCTAAAGTTGTTTCAGTGCTTCACAATAATTGGGAAATTCAAATGCATCATCTCTAAATAAACTGTTTTATGTGGATGTCCATTATGCAGCCCAACACCAGCAGTGCTTTTAGTGCTGTAAAAAGTTGTGGGATGGGAAAGGAGAAAGAGTTCTTGCAGAATGAGACTGATTAAATTGATGAGAAAAGTAGGAATATGGAGCAGATGGGTGTGCGTACATGAATGTTACATAACAGGCACATGGTCAGGAATAGGGCTCGTGCCTCTGGACTGAGCAGTGATTGGCAATAGAAATAGGTGTCTTGTTGAAATTCCTAATGCTAAATCATCTTACTTTGTCACATCTTTATCAAAGTGCTGTGATAATCCATCAAAATTCTGGAGAACTATTCAGTCTCTCCCAAAAAGCCCCCACTCATACTTACCCATGCAGATCTCCCAAGACTCTGTCTCTGTTTCCGACAAAAATGAATTATGTGACATTGTTAATAAACACTTACTTAGGCATGAATGTACCAATCAGTAACTCTACAATTATGTCACCTAACACTGGGCACCAAAGTTTTTCCTTTAGGCCCTTTTAAAGCCGATGTGTTCAGTGCTCCTTGTAACTTAGATTCTAGAAAGGCTATTGGGGCTGACGATTTGAGCCCACAACTCCTAGCACTTACTGCACCTATTACAGTTGATGTCCTACTGCACATTTTTAATTTGACACTTTCAACTGAGTGTATTCCTAACCTATGGAAAACAGCCTATGTAACTCCTTTACATGAAGGTGGTCCTTCAAATGAATTGAATAATTATTGGCCAATTTCAAAATGACCCTCCTTGGCAAAACTGTTAGAACGTCTGACAAGTGATCAGATTTGCATCTGTATGCGGATGACTCAGTAATCTACTCGATTGCCCCCTCAGTTGATTTAGCTCTGCAAAACCTGCAGTCTGATTTCTGTGTAATCCAAAGCACTGTTGCTAAACTTGAATTGGTGTTAAACCCAGGCAAATCAAAATATATGATTTACACAAAAAAACTTTCTGTTGATTTTAACAAGAGTGTCTTAACTACTTTTAATCTCCTTTGGGAAGGGTCTTTTGCTATAAGTATCTGGGGATCTGGATTGATGACAAGTTGTCCTTAAAACACAGCAGAACTTTTAAACAAACTGAAGCCTTTATTAGCGTTCTTTTATAGAAACAAATCTTGCCTTCCCTATTACTGTAGGAAGCAAATAGTACAAGCTACATTTTTATCAGTCTTGGAGATGTTGTTTATGCTTCTCCTTCTACACTGAAACCACTTGATACAGTTTATCACGTGGCAATTAGATTTATCACCGGTGATGGGTTCATGACCCATCACTGACAAATGTAGCAGAATGCCGGCTGGACTTCATGGACTCTAACAAGAGAACAACATTGTTTATTGTTTATTTATAAGGCCTTTCTTCACAAACTACCTATTTATCTAACAAACTTACTTACTTTTAAGTCATTCAATTACTCCACTCAAGCTCACAATGCCTTGGCTCTTAATATCCCTAATGTTAGAACAGATGTAGGAAAAATTGCCTTTGAGTATTTTGCACCATTCAAATGGAATAATCTTTTGTCACAGCTCCAGCTAGATGCCTTGATTCCCTTTAACCACTTCAAACATATCATCATAGATTCCATCCGCTCTGATTGCACATGTACTTCTTGAAATTGTTGTTGTTCTTGTGTTATTGCCTTGTGTGAAACCTTGTATATACTGTATTGTTGATTGTTGTAATCAGGGCGCCATTGGAAAAGAGAGCTTGCTCTCAATTGGCCCTTCCTGAATAAATAAAGGAAAATGAAAAGAAATTAAATGAAATGAATATTAACAGTAAAGGTTGAGTCTAATGCTGCAAACACCTGCGGCTAATCCTGAGCCATAACAGAGACAGGGAGAGTGGAGAGAGAGAAATAATGTCAGGTTATAGAGAGAGCTGCCGGGCACATCTCACTGCTACTGTCCCTGTGATACTTAGGTGTTACCACCTGATACGCAGTCAACCACTTCTTCAGTTCAGCTTGTAGCAAGCGTTCAACGCAAGCGTAAGGTGAGACAGTGAGAAAGTCGAGTGCACTTACACTGGTGAAATCAGGCAGAGTGTTAACACTGATGTGGACTCTCTCCTGGAAGACACGTGGGGAAGGCTTAGAGGCTGGCACAGGAGTGTGCTCCACAGGAGGAGGTGCGGAGACTCCCATGGAGTTGATAGCATTGCCTGAAATAGAATCAGCAGGGGTCATCTTCATTTTGGTTCACACTGTTATTCATTTGTGAAGCGACTCCAAAATATTAACAGTGATTTCTATCAGAAGTACAACTCGCTTGGGAAAAACACATTGAACATCTTGTCATTTCGTCATTAATGGCACAGCTCGATAGTGTTTCTATCAGTCACTGGACCTGTTGCCATTGTATTTGGTAGTTACGTTCATACAGGATCTGACCTCAGGATGAACTTCAGTTCTCTAACTTGTCATATAGTCTGAGGTTGAAATTTTATTTGTCCGGTATTTGTTTCTTACGGAAGAGTATTAAGAGTAATTAAATTAGTAGTGGAGTACAACTGACAATTGCATGCATCCTTGAAGTGTAACGGGAAGAGTAGGTTTCTGAAGTTATGCAACTGCATACTCAATTGATATCATATCACATGTTTTCATTTTGTAAGTGTTTTTAACCCTGTTGTTGTCAATCTAACATGTAAACAAGTAGTCAAAACTAAAGCATATGTCGAGAATGTCTTTTTCCACAACATTTCGACTTTTTTCTTGAAATTTCAACTTGTGTTGAGTGCATAATGAAAAAAAAATCCTCCTTTTTTTTCATGAGTTTCCCTAATACTCCTTCGTAGTTTCTTCACTATCAGCCACTGTAGAACTTTTTGTAGTACTAAGGAGTGAATGTGAGCAGGCTAACACACTAAACTATGTTATGTACAAATCACACCATGTTTTGGAGGCCAATAAAGCATTTCACTGCTTCTCAAGTCACAAGTTATTCTCCATTGATTCCCCTGTTAAAATGTCAAACTTTACAGCAGAAATAAACACATTTACAGCCTGGTAACAACAGATGGTTTTTGTCTATGTGGCTACAACCCTCCCCTTTGTCCCATTTCTGGATTGGATGACTATTCAGTGGGGTTGTGCATTAGCAAGATGGTGAAGCCACTTTTCATGAACCTGTGGGTGTCTGTCAGTCTGTGGTGACGCCACATGCAGCCACTACACCAAAAAGCCCAGTCGTAATACTCAGAGCTCGTTATGAACATGCTGTCATTACCATTTTTGCTAAAAACAATGATCACGTTCACGTGCTCACGTGCAGCCTCAAAGAGCTGCTAATTTGGCTGTTGACTTGTTTATAAAGACAAAAACTGCCTGAATTTTAAGTGTATCCACATCAAAGATTAAGGTCAAATTAACTTCAAAATGGATTCATTTCAGTTTTAGATGATTAAACAGAATCAAAATTGTGGAATACATAAAAAGAAATGTATAATAAAAAATTAATCCTACTAAAACATGGGAATGTCAGTTTGTGTATTAAGCTCCTGTTCTTCTATGTTGCTATCACTGTTAAATTTACCCTGAAAAACAGGAGCGCAGTGCTGAGTTAAACTACTTCTACTGATCAGTAACCGACCTCTGACCTCTGACCCCTGACCCGAATTGTTTTAGCGGTAGGATTGTTAGATAACTGTTCTTCCTCAAGGACATTTTACATCACCTAAGACTTTTCTACTTCAACAATATTTCTTGCCGTGTATCTTTGGGTGCTTTTTCCACCCCAGTTGGTTTGGCAACAGTTCAACAAGACGTCACTTATGTTTATCAGATTTGGTGAAAGGTATTGTTGACTCCATAGAACATGGAAATCACATTCACGTTTGGCAGCCAGCCACACACCAAGGAGAATGTCCCTTGCTGTTCATTTATTTACAAGAAAACATTATGGTTCAGTAGTTCACCCTCTCAATAATCAATTATTACCCACCTCATTAAAATTCTGAATTAATACACATAAATGCTCAGTTGGAGCCGCATCTCAATCATCATCAGTTTAGCTTGAGCTCAGATAGAAAAACTAAAAGGTAACGTTTCTTCTGTCATTATCTTGACAAAGGAAAAATTTATCAGCAACAGTGGTTGAGTTGTTTAACATCAAACTGAGCCGCAGTCTGAAGTCTGGAAACAGCCTGTCACTCAAAGCACTGGACCAAGACGTAAGAATAATCAAAAGCTCATTCTTCTGCCGAAAACCCTTTGATTGTTTGATTTTTGATTGGCATGTTAGTGAACAAATCTAGTTATCAAGATTATAGACAGTTTTCATACACATAATTAATCCAGTTATCTAACACCTGTGTGTTGACGACTTCATCACTTATGTATTTAAAGGTATATTCTGACCCATTTCACTGCAGACAATATATGTACCAAAATCTTTGTTGCAACTTCTTCCACAGAGTTATCACTGCTATTTGTAGCCATTACTACACAGTCGCTGTTACGTTCACAGCTGTTTACTTACCAACAGATTCAGCCATTGTTACATTCATAGTACAAGAGGTTATAATTCACCTGACTGGATGCTGAAGTGACTTGTTACTGGAAAACGACAAGACAGTCCAACCAGGCTGGGGCTAGCTGGTTAGCATGCTAATTTTATCTTTCAAGAAAAGAAGTGGCTCCACTGCTGGATGCAGCTCTTAATGTAGGAAAGAATGTAGTTTTATGCTGAACTTCTAGACTAATACGTAAACAGTTCTTAATGTTAATGTTGTGCTGTACTGTCTGTGGTGACCTTGTGACCTTTTACTCACGCAGACAAATGTTGTTGCTGAACATATGCAGAATACGTTGACAGCCCTGCAACTCATTCCCACTGCCGTCGCACGTGCACCACTGGGACACCTCTGTGCTGCTGTTGCTCACGTAGTTGGGAGTCATGATGGTTCCTGGATGAAGAAAAAAGACAAAAGTCATATTATTGGTGCAACTTTTAAACTTTTTGGAGGAATATTTACTGTCAGGGGGAGATTTTCTAGTTCTGCTGTACATACACCTCTGTAGAGGCTGAGACATGTTTAACCAATGATATTAATTTCCTTGGGGATCCAGTGTCACTATTTTTCCAGCATTTCAGAAACATTAAGTTACTTTTTATACAATGTGGCAGACAGAAGAAAATAAGACCTGGATTATATTGTAGAGCTGCTGGATACGCAGTTTTTAAATCTGGTTTATATTTTAAAGTGATGCTGACTAGATCCCCAGAGCAGCACTTTTTGGCAGTTGAGCATTTATGAACCTCTGTAGAGTTATTTAGTGTGGAGATCACAATAACAGAGGCCAGATATCACTGTTGGACACCTACTGATGTTCTTGTTTTCTGAACTACTCAGTCTTTTAGCTTCTTCTCCTTCTTCTTCTTCTACTGCTGCTTTTATTTCTTTTCCTTTCCCTCCATCTCACCTATGAGTCCAGCGTAGGCCTTCAAGCACATGGCTCTGCTCTCTCGCATGCAGCCAGAGGCAGACAGAGGGGAGGGCTGGCAGTTGTGTTGGAAATCAGCGAACCGGGATCTGAAACATACAAACATGCAGAGGAGAGATTTTTTCATGTGTCAGCACAGGGCAACAGTTCACTGTAAAGTGCTTTGACAATTTCATTTTGGGATTTGGGGTCGAGCTAACAAAAAACAACAGAAACCATATTTCAGTGTAAGAGTGCATAACAAATTAGATAACCGTGCACTCATATTAAAACCATGTGTTATTTTTTTTTTTTTTTGAGTCCAACAACACCACCCTTTTCACTTTGTGAAACTAGTGAACAGCTTTTTTTCTCCTTGAGGTGAAACACTCAAAGGTGAGGTCTAACATTATTGCATTTGGTCCCACAGTCATAAATAACCATTTTCTAAAAGAAAATCTGATGATTTAAAAGTACTGGTACTGAAGGACAGACTAATATCCTCAGTGTTGAGCTAATTCCAGAGGATTAAAAGATGTAGATTTTAAGAATATGTTAATCTTTACAACAAGATCACACATCTAAAACATCTTGTCAGATATTAGCTGAGCCACTCAGACACTTCATCAATAATCTGAGGAAAATTAATAATAGGGTTTATCTAAAAGCAAAGACAGGCTGAGTTTCTGTGCTGTTTTCACCGTCTTCAGTGGAAACATGTGGAACAGAAAACTCTCATGTGAACTGTAGTTCATGCTCCTCTATTTTCCTGTTTTAAATCTGTTACTAATAATTCAGAGGGAGGACTGTGCATGACCTTCTTAGCTTCAAATAACTCACATGTTCTTTTTCTTCCTTTTATCATTAATAATCTCTGTAAAATGTAGACAAAGCGTACGCTGTTATTAATGTCAGTTCCATACACCTATGAACAGTAAGAAGAGAGACAGCTGGCTAAAATCACCCTCACAGAAACTGGCATAATCAGACTGATGAGCAGGAGCATAGCCATGAATTCTGGGCCACTAAAAGCAAACAGCTCTGAGGCCTCCATCCATCTTTTCTGTCTGAAAAGCCTAATCCTTGTGGGCTTTTTTTTTGTTGGGCTGAGGAATTGTCTCCTGCTTTTAATCCACTTCTATGAGTCAGGAGAGGATGAATTCTAAATAAAAACTATGTTTTTTTTATTTTTAATAAATGACTGTTATTTTCAGAACATCCCATGTCCTCATGGTTATATGGCCACTTATCACTGGCAAAATCAAGCTCCGCTCTGAGGCCTTAAGCTCTAACAGATGTGCTAAGTGAATTTTCCTTTATGAGAAAACATTTGCAACGGTGACTTTTCGGTATTTGGACACCTGCATTTAGTGGATACTGATCTTCTTTTCAGCCTTCTTCTGTTTCATGTTGGTATAACATGTTCACACATTCATGTTTGCATGTTTGCTGTTAGAGCGGCATCGGTTCATTGATTAATCCGTTGATTGACAGTCACTATTTTGATGCCTAAGCTGTTTCTCACATGAGTATGCCAAATGCATTTGGTGGGCTGAGCTTCTTAAATATCAGAATTTTCTGTTTTCTTTCTATTATAATTCAGCCTCAACATTTTGGCTGAATTGAAGGGAGCAGTGTTATTCTTTGTTTTTAGACTTGTATCATCTGTGACACATTTTATGATACTTCACATCTACTTCATTTCCTCTGATCTGTGTTGCTGTAAGCCGCAGCTCCTGTTAAGGACAGCTGAAGTCCTGTGTCCATCTTACCTACACAGCTCATCTCTGGAGCAGTAGTTCTGCAGGCTGAGGCAGTTAGGCTTGCCCACCCTTTCTTCCCCTCTCCCGTTCTCCTCATAGGAACACGATGGGACAATGGTTTTCCTCCGGCGCTCCCCGCACAGAGTGTCAGAGCAGGGACAGAAGAGCAGAGCAAAGCTGTATTCCTCCGGCACGCGCTCCAAGAAGCGCCGCAGGGCTCTGTGGCATTTCTGGCGGTTACAGTTGTTCTCGGAGACTGTTGATCGCTTGGTGCAGGCCACGACATACTCTGACCGCAGAGAGCCACATTTCTCGTACAGGCCGCAGTCCTGAGCTGCCTTCAGACACTGGTTTTGGCCGTCCACAGAGAGTGTGGAAGCTGGAGGATTTGAGGAGGAAAGTGTATGTCAAGGAATAGAAATTGTGACGTATTTTATGTGTGTGCCTGACAAGGTGAGAGTAGTGCTCTACCTGCCATGATGGAGGCCATACGTGACATCTCAATGTTTCTCACCAGATTTAACTGCAGTTCTTCATATGGAGACACCTCATACTCATCGTATGCTAAAAACACAGTGAACGCTGTTATCACATGAATTATGCAGTTTAGAAAAAAAAAAAAACAGACACACATGCATGCCAGTGTTTGAACAAACCTGCAAATCTCACAGTCCAGTAGACCCTCAGGCAGTGTTCCTCCCTGCGAGAGCCACGCTGACACTTGCACACCTGAAGGGGGCGGTAGTGCTGCAAGGAGTTCTGGGCCTCCAGGCACTCCAGACGGGCGTCCGGACCAAGGGGCGACACCGCCTCCTCAGCGGCACAGTACTCCAGCAGGCGATAGAGGACCATGCAGGACTGCTCCTGGATGCAGCTCTGCTCAGCCACCAGGCAGTCTAAGGATGCAGATACTGGAACACCACCTGGACGAGAGGCCAATACACGCAATCAGTGGACAGAGCCCTTGCTGTATAAGAGTAATAATACCTATCTGTCATCCAGTTTTAGCCCTTAAGCTAAACAGGATGTAATTACGACAACAAAGTAAGAGGATTGTGCTCCTTAGACTCTCCACTGCACTGCAGGTTACTATAAAACCCAACTAGGAAGATTAAATTGAAAACACACACATGTAATAGAGCAGTTGTGTGGGTGGAACCTCGACACTTCACACAGAAACACAGGAGTCTCTTAGATAATTAAACAACACCATAGGGTTGTGTTATGGTTATAATTGTATCATAATTACTTCATCATCCTCTCATTGGGCCTCCTAGTTGACTTCTCTCCTAATGTTATTATGCACAGAGGTGTAGTGTACTTTCTTTTATGAATGCACTTTTTTGCAATTTTTGGAGTTCACAAGTTGAACTGGGGCTGATGGGAAAACTACAGCTGCTTGTCCCCTCACACTGTGCTACTGCGTTAAGCCAGGTACTGTGTGTTAGCCTTGTTGTTCATAACGCACACCACAGTGCTCCTGGATCAGTGGGCTAAACATATCATATCATCATAAATTCAGAAACATGCTTTGAATCTATGTTGTAAAGTTTCAAACCCGCCTGTCAGGCTGTAGCTGATCCTCCGTCGCAGCACCTATATTTAATTTCTTTATGCATTCTGTTGCATAATCTCCTGGTGTCACATGACAACTCTCTCTGCTGCTCTCTTCAAGTGCTTTTTTAGCAACGTGGGCATCCGAGGTTTGAGAGTCAGCTGCCTAATAGCATTGCATTCATGAGAAATTAGAGCCTAAAGGATCATTAAACACAGATGTGATGAAAAGTGAGTTGGTCATTTCCTGCGTGAAGAAGGATGTTGTTGCAAATCCAACAGTCAAGTCCTGGATGCCTCTTGGATCTGCCTGCAAATACTTGAACCACCGAATGAGCATAATTTTCAAAATAGTCCCTTCCACTCGCACTCACTCACCCACTTTAAGTAAAACATAAAGGCTACATGATGTTCAGCTTCTTCGGGCAAAGCAGATTAACGCTACTGGAATACATACAAATGAATAGTTACGTAGGAAAGTATTAAAAATGCATATATCAATCTAAAAATGTGTAGTAAGTCTTATGTGAAATATAAAGGGAAATGGGCTTAAAGATGTAAAACATTGGTGTGTTGCTTGAACATATTAGATGTGGCATCTTAAGTATCTACAGTACAGACATGTACTCATGGATGTCTTGCACAAAAGCACTGCTGTTATTATTGTAAAAGGACACATGAACAGCTGCGGGCAAAACCATTTGCAGCAGGGTCCCTTCCACTTGGAACAAGCTTTTTTGCCAAAGCCAGACACTGTCTCCACATGTAATGATAAAGACAAAACCAATTTATTCAGCACAGCTCATGTTTTTCCCTCCAAAACAACTGATACTTTTCCTTCCAATTTTGCTTTCAGACAGTGACTCGACTGAAATGCCCACTATGAGGGTGATTTCCCCCTGAAGTTGTCTGAGACAAATAGGCTGAGGGAAACAGTTTTTATGTTATACATCACAACATTGCACCTGCAAAACATGCTGCTTGAAGATACTGTAGAAACACATCAGACATATATGTATTTAAAAGGCTTCATTTCATGAAACTGTGCAGGAGTCATTGAGCACAAATGCCTCGCATATTTCCAGCTACATTTCCTCTAAATCTGACACATTGTTCAGGGTAAAAAACCGCTTTGTTGGTCCATAGTCATTAAGCATTAAAAGCATTTAGAGTGTTTTGATTGACAGAGAAGTGAAAAACTACAAATCATTTTTAGAATACTGATTATTGCTCCATGAACAACACAATGCAGGGAGGGCAGATGAAGCCCGAGGAAGCAAAGATGAAAGCCGTCACCATAAAAATGAATTCTAAAGGAACATTTCAGGAAATTGATTTTCTTAAATGTGACATATAATTGTCCCCAGCAATTACACTTTATACCCAGTGTTCCAGACTGAGAAAGAAAATTGCTTGAGTAAGCAATATAAATATATATACACACACACTTATTTTTCTGCTTTATATGGTTAATTTGCACCGTCCTGTCATTTTGTTTTTACAGCGCAAAGGCATTTTAAGATTTGTTGTGCAGCGATAGATAAACGTCATAAATGTTCATGTCTGAACTTAATGCCGGTCTGTTAATAAATATCTGCACCTATTCTACTCTAACGTGTAGTTATGCTTCAATACATTAGCATATACTGTATATCACACACGCTCATATGCAAACACACACACACACACACAGCATTGTGTTAGATTGGTCACACACTTCGATTAAGCTCCTGCTGACTGGCGGCACAAAGCACGGCTGCAATCCAATTCTACTGCTGCATGTTTTGCAATCTCAGGCACCACATGAGGTCCACGTCTCACTTTGGCATGAAACATATCATAAACAGAGGCTACGCTTCATCGCCACAGCAGGAAAACTGCCAAGGCGACTGCAGGGACTCCATAGGCAGAGGTGGGGGAAAAAAAAGACACAGAGCAATGACTCATATTCACAGTCACAGCTCCCCAAGATATGTAAAAGTGGTGATTACCTGTGTATTTGTCTATCTATGTATCATGATACCTCGATAATTATTGTAAAGTATTAAATCCCAAGTTCGGCTGCAATTTAAATAGACTTCATGTAATCTCCTGTTTGGGCAGCGAACAGTTTATTCATTATTCCTTCTCAGTGTTTGGTCCCCCAGGCTTACCATTGATAAAGAGAGACTATCAGCAATTTTAGTTTCCGAGAGCCTCTCTTTGTATACACACACTCTCACACACACACACACACCTCTCTCGCTCTCTCTCTTACCCACACACATACACACAAAGAGATAACAAAAATCCATATAAAGTACAGAGCAGCTCTGTTAAATCTCGTCCAGCAGACAGGTCATAATTATTTCCCTAACTTTAACATTATTTAATATCATGATGATGAAGAAGGATGAAGGATAAAGAAGCACCACGCTCATATTATGCTGTTCGAAAAGTAAAAAAGTAAAAGTCTGGCTTGGTGGAACAGTCGGTCTGAGCATGGAGGGTGCATTTAGAGCCAAGAGAAAAGGAGAGAAAAGCGAAGAGGAGATGAATTACTGTGATATGTGAGCCATAATACACTCTATTGATTTCTCAGTCGGGTGATTAATAGAATTTGTGAGGCAAAGCTGATGAAGGTTAACGCCATAAATGGCAAACCACACACCGTCATTCACAGTGAGCAAAGTGGTTTGGAAAATTTCTCGTCTGCCCTTTCAAGCGCGTGGGATGGGTAGCAGAGCATCCAGATTGTTTGGGAGTAATTTGACTTGAGAGGAGAGTACGGTGGGAGAGTGCGACTCTGATGATGTGAAACATGTTCGGGCATCGTGACGAAAGGGACTTGGAGGGCTCAGGGTCGAGGAGGAAATGGCAGCAAGGTGGCAAGATGGAGCAAAAGAGACTGAAGAAACGTCGCAGTAATTGCCATCTCACCAGCAGCCGAAGTAGATTCCTGGCTCCTATATATATGTTATATCTGTTCGCGCTGACGTTCCACATTTAGACCTGATGTGGTCGTCAATGGTGACGAATTAGACATTTTTGGATCAGGTCTGAGTTTCACTGGACAAAGCAGAATTTTGCTGGTTGTGCAATGTATGATATACATATTACACTATTTTCTGGCATGTTAAGACAAACAATCAATTGATTAATCAGGAAAATAATCTGACACTTAAACTCCCTATGAGAACATTATTTCAGTGCAGTAAAACATTTGATTTCCTTTGATGTCTAACATATTTAAAATCTTCTGGACATTATCTCATCCTGCTCTTTCCATGTGCTTTCTCACAAACTGAATATAATCAATATTCTGTGTCGTTAACTGAATGTTAGTTTCCAAGTAAACACACTAATTTTCCTTAAGAGATCAAACTGGAAAATATGGGACTCTTAAATAGGAGCAAGTATGAGCAGCAGGACAATAGAGAACATTCATAAGTCAAAAGTAATAATGATTCTCCTGCCAAAATGCTTACTTTAATTTTGATTTAAGCTACTACATTCAAGATATATATATTTATTAAAACTTGGATAGAGCAGATGGCTAATGAAAGGGAGGTCTTTGTAAAAAAAAAAAAGAAAAAAGAAAAAAAAGAAAAGCAAAGAAAAAAAACATAGTAGATTGAGTCCAAGCCTAAAAATACACAAAACAAAACTGTGTGACTGACCCCATCTCATTCCAAGAATGAAAATGCCATTATTTCACACAGAAAAGCTGGATTAAAAACACTGCACCATCTTGTGTCATTAGTCTTTATCATGTGTCCCAGAGGGAGTGTTTATAAAGGCATTTCACTTGCACACTTTTTGATGCACAGTCCTGGTCCAGACTGGGGACTGCAGACCTCGGATCAGTTGTCCTGTCCTGTCCTGTCTCCTCAGGTTGGACACAGCTGTTCACTGAAACTTGTGTGGCTTCTTAGCTCGCTATTTTTGCACTTCCCACCAATCAGTTTGTTGGTTTTAATCCTCCCATTAGCATTAAATATATGCTTAATGGTTTGCATGTATTCCTTTTGTTATGTGGAATATCACAGTCCTTGCTCTGGGTGGCAGCAGCTGAGCAGCTCTTCTTATAGAGAAGATGTTTCTGTGATGAAATGATCTTATTTTCATATCTCACAGTGACTTTATTCTCATGAACATGATATTTCAACCTCGATGACATTTTTAGTTTTCCTTAGATACTTGCAGCTATTTACATTTCCTCTTATTTCCCTCTTTCCATTACTGTTATAAACAAATGTATTCAGCCACTCTTGCCTTAAAAATATGTGCCACATACATGTTTCTGGACATATTCAGCGCTTAGCACTTCCTTCTTCTTCAGTCGCTCCATGATGCTGCACCTGCTGGATTTCATTATTCTCCTCAAACCTTCACTTTCCAGAATATCTCCATTCTATCTCATGTGTCTATTTCCCATCTCTCCTCCAGTGGCTCCTGTGGCTTTTCTTCACACAGTCACATCGAGACCACACTGATGACAGCAATATGTCACGTCTAAGTGAGGAACACATACAGTCTCACTCAATAACTTGGAGAATAAAAAACATCTTCTATACAAAGCCCTCTTCAGAAAACTTGATCCCGCCCCCCTGACAATACCCTGTCTCTTCAAAAAGCAGCAATTTCATCTAATTGCACAACGATTCAAAACGGGGGCCTTGCTAACTTCCTTTCAAAAATAAACTTTAACATGTAACAAAGTTTCTTATGCCTTGATCTTCAAATTGTCCAAAAGTGCCTCTCTTGCATTGGTGAATTACATCCTTGTTTGCACCCCAGTTTGTGGGAGCCAACCAGGATGAATGTCTGTGTGAGTGGAGAAGTGAAAAGTGCAGCACAGTTGCACTTGCTTTAATCAGTTTTCATGCACTCACCCCATAGAGGCGACATCAACCCTGGAAATATGTGCAGTGCTGTGCAGCCTTCGACAAAATGCTCACTTACAGGGAGAAATAAGCAATTCAAGGTGTGACCACTCTTATTATTATGGAATATAGTAGAGATGGGAACAGGTCCCCCAGGATAAGGAACATTTGACCACAGGACACATGAGTGGCAGAGCTAGAACAGAGAAGAGAAAACTGCGAAGTGGATCCAAATAGACTTGATTGTACCTGTGTGGGATAATTGAGACGTTCTGGCAACGCGTCGAGGGTCAAAACGTCCACAGATGACGACTCAGTTGTACGTAACAAAATCGTAACGTCATGTTCTGGGATCACGTTTAATGAGCTATGTCTGGATTCTGCAGACAACCTCCCTCCTCTGCTCCAGGTAAAACGCATGCTTGCATCAGGTGCCTCATCATCAGCCAGTCTGTGTGTCTGGAGCTGTGTCAGTATCTCGGGCTTCTTTCCTCTGCTGCCTGGTGCAGTCCTAAATTAATTTCTTGGCCAGACAGTGATACACATATCGACAGCTTTCATTGGGCTGTGGATTATTGTTGGCACCATCAAGCATGTAAAAGTGACAATCAAGATGCAGTGCGCACGGAAACAAATTAAGTGTAACAGGCCGCGACACGTAAATGATGCGAAGTGACATTCAAGAAACTTTATATTTTGATGGAGTGAGAGAACAGGTGCGATTCAGACACCCACAAGTTGTTCTTGATCGGAGCGTTTTAATTCAAATGAACTCTTGAAAGTTAAAAATAAAATCAGAAAGTGAAATAATTACATTTTCAGAAAGTGTATTTCATGGTCTTTTTTTTATCTGTGTAATGTCCAGTGGGCATGTTGCCAATTTAATCTTTGTGTGCTGTCGTCTTAAACGAAACTGAATTACAAGCACAGAGTACATAAAGACAATGGCTCAGCAGAAAGAGAGAAACAGAAGAGACTAAGGCACAGTGGGAAGGATAAAGAGGCCAAGGGTTGGATAAACCTGTGTGCATGAGGTGCAGCCCTCAGTGTGTATATCAGATAGTCAAACCCTGAATAGAAACACTTCAAGCATGTTATTGGTCCACCTTAGACCTGTGTAACTTTACACAGCCTGGAAACGGAGCTCTAATAAATTCATGACAACCATGTTATGGCTCAATCACGTCCTCTAAATGAAGTACCAAAATAGCAACACTCAGTCACCAGTTGCAGTCTGCACTTGGACTTTAGCAATAATCCACAAAGACCTTGCAGCAAAGGGTCAAAGTCAAGTTTAATGTCACTCAACAATAGCCAGCTTTCCATTGATTTATCTGGGCAGAGGCTCTGAATGGACACATTCAAACTGATCTCATGCATTGTATGTGAGATCTATTTCCATTACGCTGTTATCAGTTTGGAAATAGAAACAGACAACAGATGCAAACAACTGGTCAGGACACTAACAAGTCATTCAAGTCTTCAGATCAAAACAGATCCACAAATTACTTCTCTAATAATGAAATCTGCATGTGTTTTAAGATACTAATTCTTCTTTGTGGTTTGTTGTATGAAGTCCTGCCACAGATGTCAGGCTCTGTTTTTTCTTTCTCACATTAATGATGACTTTCGTGAATTTTAGCCCTGAGCTTTTTGGGACGTCGGCGCTGACAGACATTTTGGGAAGGCTGTTGTCTGCTTCTGAACTTCCCACCCCAAGAGCCTGAGTCACAGAGTCTAGACACATTATAAGGTAAAAAAAATAAACGTTGCGTGAGATGAGATGTAGTTTAATGGAGGTATTTATACATTACCTACAAACCTAGACAGAGAGCCTCCACAGTCTATGATGAGGCTGTAAAACTACCACGTAGAAACAGAGCAGATTTGTAGAGATTAATCCAAAACTAGATAAAAGCACAGATTCCCCTCTTCTTTAATGATGTTAATAAACAACAGTTAAATCCAATAAATCCTTTTTGCAATTAGATATAATGGCAGAATTCACCATTGTGGCACACAATCTAATCTGCATTTGTAATGACTCTGATTTCAATTAAATAGCACTTAGAAATAACTGCTTTTCTTGGTGTGATTTCTCCTAAGTGCCTGTCAGGTGGATCCAACGCACTGGATGATTTACTCTGCGCCTGAAAGGTTTGACTTTCACATGAAAGCAGTCGTCATTTTATGATCCTTATGTCTCATGGGCAGCTTCACCTGCCATTATGAGCATTTTTCTAGGTGCAGTGAAGGCAGGCACCTCCTGCACTACTGAAACAACCCTGACATTTACAGTATTTTATCTGTTTTTCTGCAGTAAAGAGCACGCAGGAGTTGGTTTCATGTGGTGTATGTGTTAGCAAATTATACAGATAGACGGCCTGTTGACAAACACACACAGTCACTTTCAGATAATGAAAAAGATTGTTTGCTCTGGCTCGAGCGTTGAAGAACATATATGATCATAAATGACATAATTCGATATGAATAACCTCACATCAACAAGCGTCATGCTCCACCGGGACATTTCTTATCCAGCCACAGTCACTGTTATTGGCATTTAATGATTATAACTCATTTTGCAGGAGCTTGTGTGCATGCAGGAGCAGAGAACTCAACTTTTAATGCACCTTTTGTGTCGAATGCCGATGATTTACAGGTGTGGAAGCCAACATGTCATCATCATGAAGGGAGAACTCCGTCCAGTTGAACAATTCATGTGTGATATTTTCATGATTTGGCACTGTCCAATCAATATTTAGGAGGGGAACGGCTCTCTTTGGAAACCATCCAAGGCTGAAATATTACAGACCTGAACCCATGATGTCATCCACATTTAAAATCTAATGCTGCTCTTTATCATGCAGAGGAGACTGGTTTTAAGGACCTCTGTAATGATATTAAGAGGGTCATCTCAAAAGTTACACCCGATCACCTATAAAAAACTGAGATTAACCCTGAATTTTGGATAAATATCTGTCTTATCATTCCCTGTTTGTTTGTTTTTTCTTTTACAATCATAAGCCACCTGTCTTCTTAATATCATAAAAAGACTAAGTTACTAACAGCAATAGAAACTGAAGTCTCACGTGCGTCTGCTTTGTTATAATCATGAACATAACAACCTGCATATCAAACATGCATCATTTTTTAAGTTAGAGAAGATATTTTCCAACACTGTCTGAGCTGCTCCATGTAACACACTACATGAACAATACAGTCTCACCGTGTGGGTGAAATAATCTGTATCTAAAACAACAGCCCAGATGTTAGAAATGAGAAATGTGGTGCCTACTATGAGAGAAGACGTTGAGCAGAAGTCCAATGATCATCATCCTGTCCGGTGACATTGGAGATTTGGGGACTGGGAAACTCGGACCCGGCTCGCTGCAGCTCAGTGACCCGTCTCCTGCCTCATCCAGCCTCCTCCGCTGCTGCTGACTGAGGCAGATCGGATGGGCTAGTACACAAAGTTGGCAAAACTGAACCGTGCACACAGCTGGAGCGATTCAAGTTCTCGCGATTTTTGTTGTCCCATTTATTTGTCGGATGATCCCCGTTATGTTGCTCTCTGGTGAACGCATCCGGCAGATCCCGAAAACATGTATCCAGAAAAGTTTTGCGTGCAGCTGCTGCAGCTCCGCTCACTCCCTCACTCCCTCACTCACTCACACACTCATTCCCACTCAGACTTCAGGATCCCGGTGCCGAATCGTGTCGCAGTTGCACTGGTGTGTGGCAGCGCCGCAGCTCCACAGTTGTCCAGCTGGAGTTGAGATCACAGTGTTGAGTCTGCGTGGCGCATCTCCGTTTAAAGGCGCAATGTGGATGGCGCCTAAAAAAAAAAGGCTGAATGTTCCCACGGGAGGTGGAGATGGCTCCTGTGGGAGAACAGCTGGGCTGCTGTGGACAAGTCCAACCGTTAACGTGACGGACAACACAAGGTGTTTACTATATACTGCATTAAAAAGGCAATTATGTTTAGACGGGGTCACATGGATCATTTGTATCTCATCAGCACAGTTATCACTCACTAATCCACTTCATTAACTAAACTGTTTCCACTGTTTATTCTGTGTAATGGTTTTAAAGATTGACTGTGTTCAAAGCAGATTTCAGCAGTAATGGCTTTGACCTTGAAACTGAACTTAAAATAATCTGTTTTATAGAAATGCACCATTGCAGAAAACATGCTATTGTACAGAAGAAGAAGCAGAGCACAGATGGACCTGTGTGTGATTGGACCATTATCGTTTCTTTCCTCGCAGGTGCCTCAATAGTGTGCCTGCTGAGCTGAGCTCAAATGCTCAGTGTTAAATTAAATATACTCTCATCTGCCAGTTTGCAGCCCCACGCTCTTTTTTTCTTTTAGATTACAGCAGGTTTGTTGATTGGCCCACAGGAGGTGACATGTAGTGGAAAATAGAAAATATAAACCTCTAACACTTGCACTTTTTTTCCTACTTTTGTTTACCCAAAAAGACAGGTGCATTGTCCAGTTTGTGTCTGTGCATGTACAGATACTGTACAACAAAGGCTGCCTTCCCCCTATGTTATTCCCTCCTGCTATAAACACAAAGCAAATTTGCATTTGATTGCACAACAGATTTTTGGGAGAAGAAGTTTAGTTTCTCACCAAGACTTCTCACACATTGTTGTTTGAATCCTCTGAAGAAGGTTAAAACAGATGATTGCAGATTTAATCTGTGTAATAATTTGTTTGCCACCGTGTAATTTTTGACAGAAACTGAAACGTTGCTCTTGAGTTCATGAAGATATCCAATTTATATTTACAATACTACGCTCAAAATGTGATTGAATAAACCCATTTCTGCATCTCTTTAAAAAAGAACAAAAGCAATTTAGTACTGCAAAGTACATATGTGACCTGTTGTCCTCACTCTAATTAAATGACAGCACAGGGATTAGTGGATTAATTTACACATCCTGTCCAACTGAATGTTCAAGTGGCAGCAAGAAACACAAGTGGACAGTGACTGTCATTAAAATGCAAGAGCAACAAAGCAAAGCCTTTTAATAAGGCACTCTTATCCACAGTAAACATGGCAGCACAGAGCGACCTCTCACTCTACTCAACTAAACCATCTGCTCTTAATGAAGTTGTTTCTACGGTAACATCAAATGCATTATGTCGTGTGTGTGTGTGTGTGTGTCTGTATGAATCATTTTTAACAATTTGTGCCCAAGTGTGTTTAGGTTTAATTCACAGTTCATCTCAGAGTACTGCTGCTTCATGAGTTTGTCTGTGGCAGGAACTTTGACACCGACTGTGGCGTCACTGCAGCTCCTCCCAGTGGTCAACCCGGGGCCTGAGATGAGACTTGCACAGGTTATAGCAGCTCACACACATCCAGATGCTCCATCATGTGATTTTTTTTATTTTATTTTTTTTAATTAGGACAGTTTTATCAGAGAGGTTTGTGTGGCCAAGCTAAACATGGTTTAGTGTAGGCAATCAACAAGGCCCTGGAGACAGCTACTGTATGTGCAACAGCTGGCACCATCTTAATGAGAAACATATTTTGCTTCCAGATCTGTTGTCTGATTAGGCTTAAAATAAAGCATAAGTTGTTTCATGAATTGTCACAAGGACATATGACAGTGAAACATTGAATAGCAACAGTAACAGGAAGCCATTATGTCGTGGATCATGGAAACAGTGAAATAAATGGTACATTATTTTCTTTCTTTCTTTTTTTAAAAAATGGATTTAAAAAACTAAATATAGAGCAAGAATTACATAAGTCTCTTGCTGCCCTCTAGTGGACAGCTTTCTACTAAACTTGGACCGGAAATGTCAGACTTTTATTTTGGAATTCAAGGATTTATGCAGCAATGGATGGCATTTATTCATCAACAGCAGACCTACACAGTATTACAAATTTGCTCTCGAAAAAAACTCAACACCAACCTTTTTAACAGGTGAGCTCAGTCAGGAGTGGAGCTATCCCCAGTGCTGCACTAAGACAGTACTCTAACTAAGTACATTTACACAAGTACTTTACTTCAGTATATTAAATGTATTCCAGTATATAATTTCCAGATTAAGATTTTACATGCAATAAATACCATAACATGTGACAATATTAAATACAATGCAGTGCTCTATCAGTGGTAACCCTACTGTAAGCATTTTGGTGATATTATTTCTGTTCTGGTAGGCTACTTAAATAACATTTTACATGCTGGACTTTTACTTGTTATAGAATAAACTGTTTTTTGTTTTTTTTTTCATTTTACTTGAATGAGGGATCTGAGTGATTCTCCCTCCATTGCTACCAGCAGGGCCAGTGTAGCTCTAGCAGCCCAGTATATTGCACAAGAACATTTCCAGGATTAAACCAAACATCTGGTATCTAATGACATCCAGATTTGCAAATAACACACACATAATAAACAGGCAGAGGAAAACCACCACAAGATGGAACAGCAGTTAATCTGTTACTTGTTAAGTTATTAGATAGCTTACATAAAACATCTCATGTCAGAGGAATGCATCTAACTGAAAAGCAACGGTGGCCGTGCAGTACTATTATTTGTATTTACAGTTATTGGGAGTGGTTCAATGTTATCTTATAGGTGGTTATTCATTAGTTATATTGATTAGGCCTCTGCAGTCCTTGACAGCCTGAGCCCTGTACGTCCCTGTGACTTTCCTCCAGTGTCATTCACAGCACAAACCTGTTCCCAGCAAGTCGATATCTTCACAGATTTGACCGTCTGAGTCTGACAACACATTAAAGATCAGAATCGAGACACTAACTCGTTTTATTTTCATTCCAAATCAAATCACGTGTATTTTATAATGTCAGGGCTCACTTGTGTAGGACATGTAAATTTATGCGTAAAGACGTCACCTGCGTTCCATTGGCGGGGGGAACCTCGTGACGTACACGGATTGGCCAATGGATTCTCGTTTTGTCTCGCGATCCGCGGCGTAAGATAAATCCGCAGCGCGGCTACACAATCGGCCATTTCGTCGGTGCAGGCCATCAGCCGTAGAGGGCAGTGGGAATATCAAGTCTGTACTGGTTACCTGAAAGACACATCAAGAACATCGCACCATGAGTGAGACGGCTATCTCCTTCGCCAAGGATTTCTTGGCCGGTGGCATCTCCGCTGCCATCTCCAAAACAGCCGTCGCCCCAATTGAGAGAGTGAAGCTTCTCCTTCAGGTAAAAAAAAAGAAAAGAAAAAAAAGACTGTGCCTTCCGGGAGCCGTTAGCCGGCTAGCTCCGGGTTTACTGCTAACTGCCATTGATTAAAGTTCAGCGCTCGCCTCTGCCTGTTGTTCTTGCATATCCACCGGCTTGTAGTGTTTCTGAGTGATACGCGTCGGTGGTGTTGAAACAGTCAAAGTCTTAAAGGTGATGGGTTTAAGGATGTAAGGTCATCATGCAATGGGAAATGACCTACACGAGCCTGACTGCTAACGTTAGCATCGCATGTTAACCTTAGCCGGCGTAGCTAACAAAGGACAAACGCTCATAGAGACATTGGGACATTGTGTACAAACACTTAAAAAGCCTCACTGTGTATTAACAACACTAATATTTCACAGGGAGAGGCAAGAAAGGACAATGTAGATTATATTCTCAGACTAATTCACCACCTTATCGACTCCATGGCTAATGTACAGCTGATTGTTGGCTAGCGCTCAGTGAGATGGCTGAGTAAAGGCCCGGTCCCTGTCATTCACAGCCGGGTCAACAAGTTTTACCCTTTTTTCTGAATAACCTGCATAACGACATTGGTTCTACATGCTCTTGTACTTACTCCTACTTATGTTAATGATGAAGATTATTTTTTAAAATATTTCTTTAATCTTGTAATGTCTGACCAATCAAAACTGGCATTACAGAGTGATGGTAAACATTATGATGTGCGGTGTAGCTCAGTTTGAGGATTTGTAGCAACTTTGCAGGTTGGACAACTTCCAAGGTCACAACAAGGGACACTGTGATTGTCATATGATCGACAGTTAATTGGCTTCAAACCTAATATCTCTTCCTCTCTTTTACTTTCATTACCTCAGGTCCAGCATGCCAGCAAGCAGATCACTGCGGATAAGCAGTACAAGGGTATCATGGACTGTGTTGTCCGTATTCCCAAAGAGCAGGGATTCCTTTCCTTCTGGAGAGGTAACCTTGCCAATGTCATCAGATATTTCCCCACCCAAGCCCTCAACTTCGCCTTCAAGGACAAGTACAAGAAGATCTTCCTTGATGGTGTTGACAAGCGCGCCCAGTTCTGGAGGTACTTCGCTGGTAACCTGGCCTCTGGTGGTGCTGCCGGAGCCACCTCCCTGTGTTTCGTGTACCCCCTCGACTTCGCCCGTACCCGTCTCGCCGCTGATGTGGGAAAGGCCGGAGCCGGGAGAGAATTCAACGGTTTGGGTGACTGCCTGGTGAAGATCTTCAAGTCTGATGGTCTGAGAGGCTTGTACCAGGGCTTCAATGTGTCCGTGCAGGGCATCATCATCTACAGGGCTGCATACTTTGGCATCTATGACACAGCTAAGGGTACGCTCATAGTTGGCTGACATATATTTAATAATAATAATAATAATAATTTATGGGCAGTAGCCTACAATTTCTAGATCTGATTTTTTCTTCTTCTGTGTTTACAGGTATGCTTCCAGATCCCAAGAACACCCACATATTGGTGAGCTGGATGATTGCACAGACTGTGACAGCTGTTGCTGGACTGACCTCATACCCCTTCGATACTGTCCGTAGACGTATGATGATGCAGTCCGGACGCAAAGGAGGTAAGTTAACCGCATCTTCTGCAGTCAAGCCGATGCATGTGGCTGAGAAGACGTCACAATCATGTGAAGTTGCTTCAAAATTTAGCAGATACAGCAAAGTCCTTTTTCTAGCACCTTGTTTGGGTGTTATAAGTTTTATTTCTGCCCTCTTGATCTAACTCTTGCTCTTCTCTCGCCCTCCTCAGCTGACATCATGTACAGCGGGACCATTGACTGCTGGCGTAAGATTGCACGCGATGAGGGTGGTAAGGCTTTCTTCAAGGGAGCCTGGTCCAACGTGCTCAGAGGCATGGGCGGCGCCTTCGTGCTGGTCTTGTACGATGAGCTGAAGAAAGTTATCTAAATCTCCGTGTTGTCACATCACTGTCCAATTTGGCTAAATGTAATAACTTTCCATTTCTATGGACTCAGCATTCTGCCTTATTTATGGGAACAAACTATAGTGTCTCACCTCTAGCTGTGGGCAATGGCTGTACGTCGTGCATCTTTGATTTTAAACGTTCCACACCCTCTTTACCAATGTCATTCCTGTAAGAAATCTGATACCTCCTCCTCTGTCATTCACTAGGTTTGTATGGTCCCAACCTGAATAAATCTATTCTGGGGAACAAACTAAACAACTGATTGTCAACTGTCTCCTCCACTGTCATAGCATGAGATGTTCACTCACTGGATAATGCAATGCACGAAGTGGATTACACCCAACTGCTATATTTACTCATGCTTATCTCCTCCTGAGCCTTCCTGGTTTGACCGTGGTCACTACTAGGATTGTAGAGTACAACACCTGAGTGTTAGCTCCTCTGAAAATCACCTGACAGACAACTGATAACGACTGTAGTGCACACAAGTTTTTATGCTTGTTAATTTTGTGGTGATAAAACTTACTGACCCTACTGAGATTTTGGTTGTTTATAGGATCCTGCTCACACTAAAAACTAAATGACTTTCAGGAGTGCAGTTATACTTATTCCATCGCAACCTGCAGGGAAATGTAGAGTAGTGCTGGAGAGAGTACCATTACAGCAAGGTTTGTATGTTTTTTGTGGCATGTGGGAACATTAAAAGCTTAAGCATCATCTTGCTCAAACAGTAGAAAAAATGAATGAAAATGTTCATCTCTATGAAACAATGTTTTGAAAAAAAAAAAGGCATTTAAAGACTGGACTGTACCAGACCTTACAATGATGACTACAATAAATCTAGGTTCACTTTACTGTGTGTTTCTGTCAGGTGGTGGCTGTTTATTCTCATCAACGAAAAGATGTCCGCAGTTTGTCAGGGTCCAAGGTGACTTCTCCAGATGGTTTGTTTTGTCTACAAATATACAACCCAAAGATGAAATTCAAGTCACAATGATTCAAAGATTGGACACATTTGAGAAACTGGGGTCAGCACGTGAAGATGGCTGATCACAAAAGATGATCAAAATGAGGCCAATGAATTTTCAATAGATGAACTAATCCTTTCAGTTTAATTCTGACGTGTCGCTTCTAGACAGATTAAATTAGATTTTTTTTTTTTTTTTAATTTGGCCTCCTTGGTCTGTCAACAAATTAGCCGTGTCCTCGGTTGACTTAACGTGCTGAAACAACTGTGATTGCGAGGTGTGGCCAAAACCAGCCGGTGGAGGTTTGGCTGTGTAAATACTTCCTTCGTTAGTCATATCCTCAGCCTGAGATCTGACAGAGCTGACAAGACGGTTAAGACGCACCACGTGATCTCACTTATTCTCCCACCGGAAGAAGAAACGCGGCACATCTAGAAAAAAAACAAAAAACAAGCCCTAGATGTTCGCTTCAAAGTCAGATGAAGGAGCCGTAGACACCGTAGAGGTGACACCGACACCGACACCGACCACGACACCGCACATACGCGGAAGTGCCTCGGTCCACTCCTCCATGATGTTAATCCTACACCTTAATTTTGCTTTGGCTTGAAACACCGCAGTCTGACCAGCAGAGGGCGCCACAGCACAAGCAAGCGTTGGATCCGGCGCGCTCCCGTACCCGGTGCGCGGGCTCGTGTTTCTCAATGAAGGGCGTCTTCAGCTCAGACAAGCTTAAAACAGCAACTTGAGCCCCCGCTGACGTGAAACCGTGACCAAACGTCAGGTGCGGGAGGACAGAGGGCACGTGCACAACTCGGCATATTTAAATAATGAAACTGCAGCTCAGTTAAAGTTTAAAAGATTGTTGGTGTTGTGGTAAATTATTATGTGCAGTTTTTTTTTCTCTCACCCACTTGTACAAACTAGAACAATATCATCCTTTTACAGTGTAATACTAACACATTAAAGCATAAAAAGGAGTTACATGAAGGAGGGGAGTTGTATGGTGCATGAATAAACCAATAAACACTGGTTACTGAAAGTGGCCATAAAGCAGCAAATAAAGTGGATATGGAATCATTTATTTAATTCACCTGTGCATATCAAGTGGATTTATCTCAAATATATTGATTTGTGTGTCACAGTCATTAGTCAGAGAGCATACATTTACCAAGCATTGTACTGATTTATGAGCAGGTAGCTCACAAACACTGCTCAGCTTTATGTGTAATGAAAAATAGGTATTTTTTTTCCCCATAAGAAACGGGGGAGGAAAAAAAAAATCATAAACGATTCTGGTAATTAGGCAGCAACTATAATTTTTATCCATGTTGACAGAGAAGTTTTAGCTCTAATATATTAACATGAAGGATGAAGAAAAAAAATGACATAGTCCAGAGTTAAAATAAATAATCAGAAAATAAAAAAGCCAGGCCGGGGTGAAGCAGCCGTTTCCCTGAGACAAGCTCATAATTCATTCCACCAAATAAATCTTTTAAAGCAATGTCTCAACACACCCAGGATCCAGCATTAGAGTGCAATAAAGAGCGTCCTCTTAATCTTCCTGCCCCCCTTTTGTTCTCTAATGTGTTTACCAGATTACAGCCTAAGTGTAAGAAGCCAAAACTCTGACATTAACACAGACTGTATCACAATTTAATGCTTAAAGCCAAATTCAGCATTGACAACATTAAGGCTTTTGAAACTGGACTTTTGTGATAAATGTAATTGTGTTGTGTGAGGGTGTTATGAAAATCAGTTTCACTTAAATCACTGTATGCACAATTATTTTTATGGAGGTGCAATTTCATTTTATTTCATCGTGTGATGATGGCGGCGATCATTAGTTTTTATTTTCTGGTTTAAAAGTACAGTTTAATACTCAGTCTTGCAGCAAACACCTGTAATCTGGGTATCTGCAAAACCCGATGGCGTTCCTGTTGTTCTTGTTGCTCGTGCAGTGTCACAACACATCAACTGCTACACATCTATAGTACACCTGGCATGTTCAGTGTGTGTGTGTGTGGTCCTGAATAGCAGCTCTGGTTTTACCACAGACTCCTCTCAGCAGGATAAATTCAGGCTTTTGCTTCCTGGAAAATCTTCTCTGTGTGAGAGTTTACATGTTGGCTGCACCAGTTTCCTCCCACAGTCCAAACACTGGTGGACTGCACACTGGTGTTGTCTGGAGGTGTGAAGTGTGACTGCAATTGTTTATTAATCATTGTTGGATTTGTAATGGACTGGCAGCTTGTCCGGTCCAGGGTGTTTCCTGCCTTCTGTCCAGTGCATTCTGGGATACAATCCAGAATCAAGATCTTGTCACACACACACACACACACACACACACACACACACACACACACACTATAACGTATCTAATAATATATTTACTACTTAGATT
>OMNW01000010.1:25977-37222 GCA_900303245.1 Selene dorsalis | reverse complement strand
GGAGAGGGTGATGTCCTCAGCAAACCAGCGCTGTTCATTTTTAAGGTATAACACAGTGTAGCATATCAGAATTGCAAATCCAGCCTGTCTTTTGACCAAAATACACAACCTTGAAAACTGAGAAATTCACTCTTCACACTCTGTGTTGCCGTACAAGTGCAATGCCGCTACGGTGTATATTTAAAAAAAAGACGAACTCCACACAGTTACAGTGTTCTGCTCTAGTTTCTTTGGTTATTTATCACTGTCACAGCTATTGTTTTGTTTTTTTTCCACTCAGCTTGAAAATAATAGGTTGCTCTTGGATTCAAGTCATCTTATTTGTAGCATGTGGGGGCTTGTGTGAAGCGCCCTTGTTATAATTGGGGAGACTTTCAATGTGTCTGGTGTTAAGCTAATTTAAGATATTTTACCACAATGAAAAAAACAAATAAAAAAGCACACAGTCGAACAGCAAGTGTATCAATCATTCAAATTTAACAGTGACACAACTCCTGACAAAGAAATGTCAACAGATAAACTAGAGGCCAATGTACAAGAATTAGTACTTAAATGTGGCTTTAAAGCCAAAGACGATCAGCACAGCTTAAAGGGGTGATGATGCCTGCACCTCTTCTTGGATCTGTGAGAAGTAAATATTAGAAAACAAGCGCTGGCTGTTGATGTTGTTGGTTATGTGTGACAGCTGACATGCACCCAGGAATAGAAGCCCTGGAATGACTTAAGGCGATCAGATGTTCCCCCACAAGTACAGATGATGGACAAGGCATGGTAACATTAGAAGAACTTACCGTATAAAAAACTATACACACACACACACACACACACCTGTGGTGACAGTGAACACGACAACAAACCTCTCTGGCCTTTAGCTTCATAGGTCAGACTGCTCTGCTAAGTGCAGCGCAGCATGGAGACCTGACACACATGCTAATTTGAGCAGACAACCTACACCTACCAACCATTAGGAACCACGACGCTGTAACATTTTACATCAGACGCTATACTGGTACTACAGGGATGTGAGCCAATTACTATTTGTTTTGCATCATTTACACATGGGGAGAAATAAACTAACAAATAAAGTCCTTACCTTTAATGAGTCAAAGCAGGCGATCACTCTCCCATTCTCCACCTGGCAGCTTTTGGGTGGGTGGGCAAATTTGCATTCCTCGTCACTGCGTGAACAAGTCCCTCTCTGAAATTGCCGGCACACTTCCAGGGTCAGCCATTTTGTGTCCCGTATCGAGGCGATGTTTAGAGCCATGTCAGCAGCGCTGGCTGTGGAGCTGTGGTGGAGCGGAGCCACTCGGTTTAAGGAGGAGGATGTCCTCTGAGGAGGTGTTGCAGCGTTCCAGTAAAAAAAAATAAAACCCACAACAACTAAAACTAATGGAACATGTAGCTGTAAATGATCTGCCTCAGGTCAGCGGATGAGGTTCGTCCCTGTGGACAAGAGAGTGGAGGTAATGGACTGGCAAAGTCTCTGTGACCGGAGCATGGGACTGCACTGCTGTTGTGGAGTTTGTCAGTCAAACCGCTAATTGTTCATCAATCAGTAAGTCTCAGGTGCAGACCTCTGACAAGGCAGAGGGGGCATGCTCGGAGACGAGCTCTGCTGGTTGTACCAATGTCCCCAAAACGTCCTTTGTATAAATGATGGTATCTGTTCAGGGGTGGATATTGGGGAACAAAGGTGGTGCTATTTTGAGGTGCAATGGCACAGTTTCGGACAACACAAAGTTTGTGGCTTTCTGTTTTTCAAAAGTCCTCAGTATCTAACTGAACTTTGGCACTTTGGCCAGCAGTGCAGTCGCCCCAACTCTTCACCTGGGGTTTTATCACACTAAGCACAGGCAAGGACAACCCAAGAGGTTAGCGGCGTTTGCAGCTGAGCTGTATCCTCACGACTGCAGAGGGAGAAATCTGAAGCTCGTCAGAAACGCCCAGGGATCATCACGTCGGGATGCTGTCTCACAAGGCACTTTCTGTCAGCGATCTGCAACGGAGAGGAGAAAGAGACAGAAAGAGAGACAAGAAACAAACAGATTGAGGTTATTTTCAGCGTGAGAAAAGGCTTGCTAAATATCAGCAGGCGTTAACAGTGTTTGTGTATACATGTCAGTCTGAATTTGTGTGCATGCTGCCCTAGAGGGCTGCTAGTTCTAAAGGGTACAGGGCTGATGAACCAGAGAAAAGGCAGTAGTGAGGTTATTCAGAAGCCACTTGAGTTTAAGTCCCCCAGTTACTGCTGTGTGCTATTGTACCGGGTGACTACAAGCCCGCTGGCTCTCCAACATATTGCATACAAAGCAGTGAATGGCAAAAGCTTCTGTGCTATGAGACAGTGGACAAGAGCATCGACTCAGAGCACAGATAAAAAAAAAAGCCCTAGGGTGCAACCCGCCCTGTAGAGTCATGCACGGAGGGACGGTGCAGCCAATAGAAAACCGCGCAGCGCAGCACTATTCCGGGCAGCCGTCCAGCAGCCAGAGAGGGACCGAGACAGATGCATATGCCAGTGCCAGACACGATTATGACGCTGCCCAGTGTCCTGCAATATTCACTGGTCTCCCACCGTCCAAATTAGATACTGGCTCATTGACGGCGGCCGGGCAATTTACATTCACGAAGGGAATGTGTGCATGTGCATCTTGCCACGTCCTGGTAAGGCACCGGCCTCTGTCTGGTCGTTGACCAGGGACAGAGGTGAGACAATTGGTTTGGCTACAATCTGAGGAAGTGACCTTTTAGTTTGAGCGTATGAAATCCATTACTAAGCTACTGCACAGGGAGCTCCTTTCTTGGCACATCTGGAAATATTTTCCTGCTAACTGAGGGAGGGGAATGGGAGCTGAGGATACCATACTGAAGAAGGAGATGGAGAGGGGTTAAAAAACTGTTCAAGCTAAAAGATTCCCGCTACTGATTTAAACGTATGAACCCATCTATGGAAAATCCAAAAAAAAAAACTAAAGTTAAAAACCATGAGAACAATATCAAACAAACTCTAAATGCACATGACAACCCCCACTTTGTGTTAATGAAGGCAAGATGAGACTTACTCAAAATATTATGCTACTCTTAAGGGAAGAGGAAATCCCTTTACAAATTCCCTGCACAAGCAGAAAGCCTTACACAGTTGTCATACTGGAGCAGGCAGGCACGTCCTGTCAGATTTGGGTTCAGCACAGGATTTTTTTTTTTTTTTTGTGCTGCTGTCCTGCAGACCTAAACATCATCCTTCCTTTTGGTCTGTTAGCTGAACTTGGACTCATTAATTGGAGACTTCTGAATTCTGTTTGTAGTTTTGTTTGAGGGCTGAAACATCAAAGGGAGAAACTCAAACGCGGCATAGGGATAAAGCCATGGATCCAAAAGAGTAAATGGCCGAAATCTCCTTTTTTTTGTTGTTGTTGACATGTAAACATTCCTTGGTAGAGGGATGTTTCCCCTTGAAATCACCTACCAACCTTATACTGTTCCCTGCCTATGAATCCAGACCATTGTCTAGCTAATCATATTGTCCCACTTTAGTGCTGATCATGTGAAATGAGATGAGAAGCTTCCTGGCCCAATCGTACCGACGACCAGGCTCCACTCTCCGAAGCAGGATTTAATTTCACACCATCTCCCCAGGGAGAGAGCCAATCGCTGCAGAAGAGACAGTCAGGTAAGAATCATGTCAGATCTGACCTTTAACAATTAATCCCCTCTTATTTTTAGAAGCCATAAGAAGTCTGTGATCAAGCTAACCTACTTTGTCATAATGTGTAAAGGGACAGAGGCGCCATTTCTCCGTGAAATGACTTGACCACAAATGGAGCAAGTTGTGCTAGAATGGCTGAAGACCACAGAAGAACCAGAGGTTTTAATGTACTGAAAGCTTTCATAGTAGTAGGCCCACAATGTGGATAAGGGTTGGTGGAGACTCACTCAGCAGGCAACATCCAAACAATGTCTGTCATGTAAGATATTCAAAACAAATGGTGGGGACTCGGGATCAAAAGGACCCTCACGTGGGTGATGGTATGATAAAAAAAAATCATGCAGGAACATGACCACATGTCTGCTCACATACTGTATAGGCTCCTTCATGTTTGTGCAGTATAGCCCCTGGATTTAACAATGTTTTTATCATCGTTTTGAATGCTGTGATGCCCAAAATAACAATAATTAGTTGTTCTTAGACCATATACTGAAATTTTATCAATTAAAATTTTGACCATTGACCATGACCATTACGTAAAATCACAAATAAGGAGCAAAGAAATAACTGACAGAGAGAAACTGCATGTGTATCTAATGCTAGCCTGTAGAAAGCCACCACAGCTCCTGCTGGAAAGTAATCTGCCATCCTGGGGGGAAAACTGTTACCCCTGTCATGTAACAACATCCCATCTTGAGAGCACGGGGAAACTCAAACACAGAGTGGAAGAAAATTGGTTTTCAATAATGACTCCTTTGGAGAACTCTCGCTGAGGTCAGAAGCAGGCCGTGCAGTTTTGGTTTAGTCTGGTTTGACGTGTCCTTGGACGCTTCTGCAGCAAGCAAACTGACGTAGTTTACGCTACGTTTGGCAGCCACGCTTCCAGGACAATGCTACTGGTGTGACTGTACAGCAAGACAGATGTTTGGGATGTTGGAAGGGACCATGCAGCAGCGTATGTTTTCACCTCAGAGATCAGCCCTCCTGTGTACACCACGCTCTGTTTTTGCACTTTTAAGTCCTTCCAGAGATTAAAAAAATATGAACATCTGATTTCTACAGACATAGACTCTGAGTAAAGGACTAGTCTAATAATCTAGCTCTGACTACACAGAAATACATGTTTCAAGGTAATGTAATAAAATAGTTGCCCTGGGTGAGTGGATGTTAATGTTGCTGTTCATTTTGGCAACTGAATCTCCAATCCTCAGAGTGTCACCCTTTTGTTTACAGCAATTCAGTACCACATGTACAATAAAACCTAAAAAGCCAAAACGGATCATTCCTGAGTTCCTCTAAGAAGGCCGCGTCCCCTCTGTGTTTTCAGTACAAACAGTGGACAGACAGTGACCTGATAAAGCAGGGCAGAGATGTGAAGAAAAGCACCACAGTACTAGACTTTATGGATTACTGACGCTTACTAAGGCCAGCTGGCAGGGGCATTATCTTGGTCAGTCTGCTTAATTGAATGAGAGTCAGCGGGACTGGGGCGTCTCGAGTGAAAGTCATTGGCTTGACCTCTGAATACCACGTATGTAACCCATTAGTCTGGTATCTGTGTGCTCTGGCTGTGCGCTGCAGTTATCTTAGCTGCTTGTATTTGTTCAGCAGAGACGATAAGCTACCTGGTTTCCATTGGTCGTAAGCCTTGTGACAACGTTTACTGTGGCATCAGCCAGGTGTTGCCAGCAAAATAAAGTCCAAATACAAATGACTATGACAGACATGAGCATGAGCTGGGTACCTGAGCGACTGCATTTCCATTTATTACCATTTTATGCTGGCAAGCAACAGTTGTATGGTCATTTGCATGGTCAAGAGGAACAAGTGGGCAATGTTTTTCAAGGCTGTGGAGAGAGGGCCTCATTGTAGAGGGGAAATAGGAAAATGTTCAGTTTCCAGTGAGTAATGGAAAATGAGTGCAGGTTTTATCAAAATGTCCTCCATCCATAACGAACCTAGCCTAGCCCTCAGTGTGACATCACCAGCTTGCTCCCTTGCAAAATGTTCCTATGCATCTTCCAGAGAGGATCAGTGCATGGCCCTGCAGCCTAATTCGTATTTAATACTATGGGCGCTATGATGCTTATGAAATTGTCTTTGGCATAAGCTACGGCTCCTTGAGTTCAATATTATCAAATACCATTAGCGATAAGGACGAGTGAGTGAGCTCAGCAGAGTCTATACCAGGACTAAGCTACTGTGCAGAGGCAACGCAAGAAGCATTTCACAGAGTCAGCAGATAGGTGTGCCCCATATCATAATAGCCTTAACTAAACCACTGTGACCCAAATGGCCCTGCTCATGGTATAGCACTGGGATTTCCTCTGCTGATAAGTGGCCTATTTCATCACACAGAACAAATTATATACAATCTCCATTATCTGTTAAGTTTTTAAGTACATCACTGAAAACAAGCTCGGTGTCATTAATTGATATCAAACCCTGCACTCAGTAAATGGACTTGTTTTCCAGTGTAAGTATTCTCATCTGCTCCCTGCTTAGCCACGGGACTCTGGGAAGTCATCAGCTAATTACAGTACAGTTGGCAGCCAGAGGTGAATGGTGCTGTTCAGATAAACATGATGATTACCAGGATGCCCAGGGGTACTAAACGTAAAAGTCTGAAGTGCCAAGTGAAGAAGCACTATAGGTACAGTGCCTCTGTTGTGATAAGTTCCTCTGACACTTTAAACTGTATATCCTAAAATCAAATCACTAGATTAGATAAAAGCTCTCGTGCATTGAATATGAAGTATAAGAACATCAAATGAGTGGAAATCTTAAGCTGCCAAATTACAGCACTTGAAAACATAAGAGCTGAATGATTCAGCAAACTCACCCTTGTGTCACAGAGCAATCAGAATCCCTCTTTCATGCAGAAGATGTCTGAAAAACCTACTAACCACTAAATCCTTTTAATACCATCTCGAGGTACAATTTGCATGAGAGTCAATTTCGGAGAAGGGGATATCTGGCTCTCAGGGTCCTGCAGACGTATCCTATTCTTTTCTCAACAGGAAGGGCTGTACTGATGTTCCATTTTAGAAAACACCCACTTCCCCTTGATCCGTGGCCAGACGTATGACACCACCCTGGCCTTTTCCATGCAGGCAACGATGACCACTGCTTGGGTGCACCAGGCCAAGCGCCCAGCGCAGCTAAATCTAGACAGACAGTGGAAAGCTAGAGACACGTCAACCATGCACCATCTAACTCAAAAGGTTAATTATGAGGTGGGCCTTATTAGAACTGCAAAGTTCCAGTTTATTCCGGCCATCGGCTATTTGTGTCCTCATACATAAAGTGTGTCGAAACATCAGACCCTGTTCCGTACAAACAACCTTTGCCTGTAGTTCGTCCTTGTTCTTTGGAAAATTTGCACACGGACAGTTACCAGGAAAAAAACTTTGTGGGAAACACACAAAGCAAGCAGTGTCAGGGCAGATGCTACACAACACAAGTTTTTCTCTACAGAGTGAAAAATATGTTGCCCATGTGGCAAAAAAACGGATCTCCTGACATTTGCACTGAGGACAGAGCAAGTCAGCTGCTGTGATAATGGCCAAAGCCCAAAGAGAAAGTCAATTACAGTGCTGGAAACTGCAACGAGGACAGTTACTGCATGGTGGCAAGGTTCCCACTGCTCTTTCGTATTTATCCCACTATATCTATATTTTCTTTGTTTCTTCCCTCGTTTCAGCCTCACACTCTTTTTCTCGCAGATAAAATATTCCCTCTCCTCCCTCCCCACCCAGACTGGTATGCAGCACACTGCAGCAAAACTCCAGAAAAAAATCTTAGAGAAAAAGAAAAAGGAAAAAGAAAAAACAGAGAGAGCCAGCCAACATGACGGTTCTTTCCCACCTCATTTCACTGGGTCCCGCAGCTCTGTTGTGTGCCTCTGTCTGTTTGCTGTCCCGTTCATAGGAGGCACCCGGTGCTTCTGTGACACTGAGCTACAACACAGCTCTCCCTTCAGCCTCAGCGACTGGAGTTAATGACCATGTGAAGTGTTGTCATTCCTCACGAGCTGCCGAGTGCTGCAGCCGGAGGTCCATGCCTAGACAGGGATTTTCTCTCGATGTCTCTCTCTCTCTCTCTCTCTCTCTCAGCCACGGAGCAAGCAAGCGAGCGAGGCAGGCAGGCAGGCAGGAAGCAGAAGAGTGTCTACTCCAACTATCTAGCTGAAACACTTCCAGCCGCTACCACCACCACCCCCAGCACACCCCTAAAGCCAGCCCCTTCCTGCCCACCAGCTTGTGGCAAGGCCCTGCCCCTCACAGCTCCGACCAATCGACGGACGGCTCCTCTGAATCCCAGCTCCCCATTGGAGCAGAGCAGCCTAAGTGAAGGGGTGAAAACTGCACTTACAGTAACAACCCCTGAATGCTGAGCTTAAAAGGTATTTCCCCAATTTCACGCCCTGTTAAAGTATCATATTATGAATTCTATTTCCATCCTCCCCCTCCCTTGAACTTGATTATATTTCAGTTCAAATCAGCACCACATGAGCTTGGTGTATATCAGAAAATAAAATTTAGATGCTATTTGTCATAACACAGACCAATACCAGTAAGCAATAATCAAAGTGTTGCTGCAGTCGCATAATGAAATCAGCTCTGTCCTTGTCTATGTTCCATCATCACATTTAACACCATCCCCCCAGGAAACAGGAGCACTGCACCTCCTCCCCCTCCCAATTCACCTCTACTTCCATTCAGCATCCGTCCTCTAAACTCATCTACCCCACCACCCAGACACCCTTCTCCTCCTCCTTCTCCCTTACATACACTACCTCTTGTCTTCTCCTCCTCTGACCTCTCCTCATCCCCTACCTGTATGTTTCCCTCATTTCTATGAGCCATCTCTCAAGCTCTATTTCAATCTAATTCCTTAGTTTACTGGACTGGAAAATTGCACAGTAGTGAACATTTCTGGTATTGTTATTGCATCAGAGAGTGCTTGGGAAAAAAAAAAAAAAAAAGACTGGTCGTGGCTTGAATTTGGGAGTCTTGGTCTGTCTACTACCCCACCCATCCTCTCCCCTCCACCCAGCTGATGACATGCTGGTTGGCATCACATGAGCCGTGAAACCGGAGCGTCACAGAACTGATGAGTCAGAGATCCAGCTTCATGACTTTTCGATCCAGATTCAATAGAACAGCTGTACCGTCTGTCTCTGTGCCTCTGTCTCTCCCTGTGTCTGTCTCTCTTTCTCTCTATGCCTCTGTCTCATACAAAGGCTGTGAATGACGCGGCAGCCTGGGTGTTTCGTTGAAATCTATGAAGCTAAACATGAATTACAGTTCCACGATAAACAAACCTATTTACTGTCTGATTATGCTTTGGTAGCTACATTTAATCTGATGCTTCACGGGTAATAGGTTTCTCTTTGGGGAAATGGGGGGTTGTGGGAGGGGGGGATTAATCTCATGAGCAAGAGAAATGTCTACCTCAAAAAATGGCCCTGAATACTGACGTCACCTTAGGCATCAGGGTACCTGTAGGGAAATAACACAGACAAGCACTCTGCCATTAGATGAAGCATGAGCAGGAAGGAAGGGTCTCTCAGCCTCTGTCAAAAGCAAAAGTGTCAATTTACACTTTCCTTGAATGCAGTCTCACTACACTGTATCATGTACACAGAGGGAAGGAATGAAAGAAGGAGTGCTCCTTGACAGTAACAGCTAAATATTACTGTAAGATGAAACCTGAGTCATGCGATCGCAATGAAAACAACTTGTTATCTTATTATTCATCCTAAATAAACAGCAGTTGTACGGGTCAGCATGCCACATCACTGCTGATGGATGACACGTATCAATCTCTCATTTAGCTGCAACCGACTTCTCAATAACCACATTAATGAATAACTGTCAATAACTGTATAACGAGCCCTGCTTGTAGCTAATTTCCACCGGTAGACCTTAGATAGCCTACCTCCTAAATAGATTTGTCCGACAGGAAAACAAACAAAAGCCTGGCAGACAAACAAGCCGAGCCACTTCCTTCCCACATGGTATCCCCTCCCCACTTATTATCCCTGTCCTGTTTGACCCCAAACGGCTTGGCTCGCTCACACACAACCAGATTTTGGATTCTGTGCGCCAAAGCAGCTTCATTTTCAAACACAAAAGGGGCATTTTGAAACAATGGCTAATTACAGCAAATGAAGACTGACAGGTTAAAACTGTTTGGAAATGCTCCCCGGCACAGATTATTGTTTGTATTTCCTGTTATTACTATTACTACTTGATAGTTAAACATGATAGAGAGAGAGGGGGAAAAAACAGGACTCAGAAATAGGGCACTGAAGACAGATCAATGAAAAGGCAGCTGTCTTTTTCTATTATTAGCTATAATCAAATATCAAGCGGCAGAGAGTTCTGTTTCCTTCTGTTTGCAGATCATTCTGCTGAAGCTGTCCCATACTAAGTCTGCAAGTGGCAAATATAGGCAAGAAGTGGTCAACCATTGTGTCTCGGAGCAAATTCAAGACATTGAGACCTTGTTCAAAGGTAAACATGGAAAAAGGACTCAAATCAACCACAGACTACCAGATATCCCTCAATAAAATTGCTGCTGGCTTAGGATAAAACTATTTTCTGTAGGCTAATGTGATTTTAATTTTACCCTGTGTAATATTTTGACCCATTATCAAACATCTGATTACAAAAAACTCATTTCATGCCAATCATAGTATACTGTGGATTGTTGTGCTGTGGATTGCAGTGTGTAGCACTGCTGTAATAACCCTAATGAACGCAGTATATTCCATACAAATGGCAAACCGAGGTCCACTTTACAGTATTATGCTGATAGCTCATTTGAACGTAATGTCTCCAGTCTGACTCACTGTACTTCCAGTGGTGCAGTTCACTTCTAGATGTCAATTTGCATTAACTGAAGGACAAATTACAGTAGATGACCTAGCAACTAACCTGATCAAAACCTATTAACCTCACCCAGGTGTGAAGACTATTGCTCAGCCAACCTACAGTAAATGAAAATGTGCCTCAGTTAACATCTCATAAGAGCTGCTTCATTTTTTCCTTGTACCCAGCAATTAAATCTAACAACCCATTAATCAAGGTAGAATAGAATTAATTTTGTTTTTACATATGCATTGAAATAACAACATGGCATCTTTGATTTGTTCTCTGGAAAAGGCACGCACTTGACAATGATGCTAAAGCCACTGTTTAATACTTGTTACTGTCAATCAAACATGGAATTAATAATGAATTGGTAACTATCAAATCTAGACCCGAGAGATTTTATTAGGTCATTAGCTACTTCACTAATAGCAATCAGCATGTCCCAGAAAGCATTACTCTGAAACGTGCAGGAGAAACACACGGGGGACCACGACGACGTAATGCATATTGATTAAATCTTTGATTTTATGGAGCAGCTTTCACTTGTTTTCATTAGCTATCGGCACTGATTAGGAGCTAGCATAGCAAACCAGCCGCCAGCGACCAATCGTACAACAACATCAGAGACATGATCATACACCTTTACTGTCCCGAT
>OMNW01000010.1:5607-25661 GCA_900303245.1 Selene dorsalis | reverse complement strand
TTCGAAATGTATATCAGTAAAAGGCTTCGCAGCGACACCACTCGCTACACGCTAGCTCGCTAACTACTTTTAAGGCTAGGGTCGGAAGCAACAAGCGATTTTGACAGTTGGAGGAAATGTTAAATGAGCTTCGCTAGGGGGTTCGTAATGAGGTTTACATATCAGTAACGCATTTATTAACAATTATTTGACCGATTAAAGACCACGACCACAATATAAACGGTTTGTAGCGATAACGTGATGTTACACGTCGTTTAGTTAAATCACAGAAATCTACTTCGGTTCGAAAACAACACAATTTCCCACCTACAGTAAATATGGTACAGTCCAGAGGAACCAAGGGGAAAGGGAAAGGGGTGCTTGTTACCTAGGAAACAACAGTGAATCTTCCTCGGGGAAAAAGATGTGGCTACTGATTTATGAACCAATGCCCGTCTGTCTGTCAAAGTAGCCGTCCATCGACAAGATGAAGACATTAAAGACTTTGACAGTATCTGTCGCGGTGTATTCACTGCCGGTCTATGTGTACAAGTTGTAATACTTCTATGGGTCTAAGGCTGTCAGCTTCTCTATGTCTGAATTTTCTAGATAATGTTATGATACTGATGCTGGGGTGATTTCATTCATGCAGTACAAAGGATATGTCTCAGTTTTAACACAACATTGATATATTAAATGGTAACTTATTGTTTGTTATTATTATTATCTCAAATTAAAAAAAAAAAAAAATACAGTAATTTAATATCTGATCATGCACTCCAAATCAGCACATAAGCAGTCCCTTGATGTTTTGCAGAGGAGCGTGCACATCTCCAGCATTTCGCAGCCGAGTTGCGTACAGCTGGCTGGATTTAGCAGACTGTGACACACAGAGACCCGTTGTCAACAAGGAGCACAACGAGTCAACAAGGAGCAAGTCACAAATATCCCCGGAATGAGCAGAGAGGCACAAATTTAGCCCCACTGACTGCTGCCCACGCCATGTGCTGCCTGTTGAGCACACGAACAATGAACATAGCCATTATAGAGTGCTCTGTCAGGGCCAAGGCCTGCTTCACTGGAATGCTACTGGGAATGAATTCATCACGGTTTGTGAGGACACAGGTCCTTGGCAGGTGTCAGGGATGAAGACGTTATTAGTCAGCCAGGGGCTTGGTGCAAATTATACTATTTCATCAAGCACAACAGTTTGAAACACAGGGAGTGATGGGCTCAATTTACAAAGACCTGCCACATAAGCCGAGGTCAGACTGCTGAAGGTAAACGTTGACATATGGTACTGCTTTTGAATCACCTCTTGTCAGACTCAGTCATAGCATAAATTCATCTTTGTGACATTTGACCCCCCCATCATAGTTGTGGCAACGTTAATGTTTGCTGGAAATGATCCCAGGCGCACCAACTGCAACAGAAAAGGTCTGAAAGGGATTTTATCTTTTCATATTTAAATAAAACAAAACACAGCACAGTCAAGGCAGCGGCACTATGGAGAAAAACGGTATTTTCAAGACGCAAGTGATTATGAAAAACTGCTCACATAGGTCAAGCTCATCCCCCCTAAGGCCGAACATATTGATCCCAATGCAGAGGAGGCATTTGTAAAAACGCTGCTGCCGGCATACTTCTAAAAGTCCCTGAACGCCCACACACTTGCAAACAAATGCACAAACACATCGCACAAATACATATATGCTGCACAGGCTACAGAAAAAAAAATATCAATTTAACAAATCATTTTCTTTATTCGATCTGTTACCTACATGTGACTGGAGTTTGCAGAGGAAGAGAGGACAGATCCTCTCTTCCTCTGCAAACTCCTTATCGTCGGATTCATAACAACTCTTACAACAAGTTTATTTGCATACACACACAATGCCATCACAATACTAAGATGAATACCATGCTTATCGCTCATTATGATGGGTTTGACACACGCAAAACATATTCAACACACGCAGAAGCAAAGAGAAACCAAACCAAAGCAGATGTCAGCTTTCGTGCATTGCTGTGCTCATTAATAGGTTTCGTCTCTACATTTGTTGCAGTAGCAGTCTGCAGAGTGGACCTTGGGATCAGCTGAGGGGGCGTCAGGCAGAAAAACAACCGCATTATATACAGAACACCACTGTTGGTTTCTCCCGAGCGCAGAATGAAGAGATCACAGCAGGAAAACAGTTTGCCCTGCAGACAGAAGACAGCAAACAGGCACTCAGATGGGTAAAAGTTAAAAAAAAAAAAAACCTGACACAATACATACAGACCTGCACCAGGGCCAAAGCTTTGACTCTGAGGTCTTTTTCTCTACACCCACACACTATGCACACACACACCTACACACAGTGGGCAAAAGCTCTCACGTCAAGGACAGTATTGATCTTGAACATCTCTGTACACTAAATGAGAGCACACCTGATTATGAAAGCTTTTAACCCAAATGCTTAATGCAGCACAGGTTTAATGGAAAGAGCTTACGGCTGACACAAAGCTCAGCAGAGAGGGAGGGAGGGAGCGAGAGAGACTGTGTGTGTGTGTGGCCACTTTCACTGTGTTTCATTCAATTTGATTGATTGTAGGGAGATCACCTGGGCATTTTACTCCCACTATGACTTTGATGAGCATTTCACTAATCAACAAAGCCCTAAGTAATGATGGATTGAAGAAGGTGCCACTGTCATTAAACAAACTGATTCCCAAATGCGTGCACACTGCAGTGGGTGAGCTGATCCAAAATGCTGAGAAGATCCATTTTTAGGCAGACTCATTTGTCCACGGAGAAAAGACTAGTTATGCATCATCATAAATCATCTGCTGCAGCTTTTTGTTCATGACGCTCCATCCACCATCCACCGTGATGCTTTTATCAGCAGAAAGGAAGACTCTGTTGTTCAGGTAGAAGAATACACTAGTTTTAAGGTAGAGCCGCAGAGCTGAGGGTGGCTGCAGATTCGCCCCTGACCTCTGACCTCTTTCCCATTGCATTGTTTTCTCATTTATCTGATAAGTTATTATAAAAACATTGATAATAGTTGCTCTAGATAAAACTGTGTCAACCTTTTCGGTGTGTAACCTTTAAGAAGTGGGTCAACGTTTTGAGAAAAAGGATTATCAATATGAGTGTTCACTTTACTGCAAGGAGCTGGAGGAGAAGATCAATGCATCTTTGTGTCTGACTCATTTGATAAACTGGTGCTGTAACATTCTTCTTGGTGCTGTTTTATTTGCAAGTAATGGAGCCAACTTTACTGTCCAAACAATCATGGACTTGGAGACCGTCCCAAATGGGTGTGTAGCCCACACTATGGACGGGTTGCCCGTCAATCACGGGGCTGACAAGTTGAGACAGAAACCCACACCCTGTGGCTGTTTAGTGTCTCCATGCAAAACAACCTGTTTGTCTTTGAGCTGTGGGAGGTGCAGGGAGGACAGCATGCACACTGCGCTGTGCCGCCACATGCACCGCCCACAGATCTATACAATAAGAGATGATAGATGCTCTATTTGTGCAAGTTCATATTATCAAAATACACAGTGTAAACACACATTTCTCAGTGTGTGTGTCATTTGAAAGTTAGAAGTGCTTCTGCTACTTTCCAAACCGCTGCCTTCTTCATGAACTCGCAGCAGCATTAGCAGCGGCCTTCATTTTCTCTCTATTCATCTCATGATGCGGGTTTTAATATCCAGTTGTAAACGGCAGTATTTCTGAAAAGAAAACATATGGGGGAATAATTGCAAGAGGTGAGATGAAAATCTTGGAAATGTCAGGAGAAATGGCAGATCACCATGGCAACGCAGCTATTGTTTTGCCGAGGTTGCAGTGTGTGGAGTTCACTTGCTACAAGACGAGACCCTGGCTGTTGTTCTCCGTGTGGAATGACTGAAATGAATCTGTCTATTTTCTCCGAGCCATTATTTACCGCTTCAATCGAGCTGACCTGTTCCCTGAAACTGCACGGCCCAAAAAAATCAATGTGGCGTTCCCTTACTACAGCCCAAAGTGCTTCCAAATACAGTAAAGGAATTTATATTATTCATGAGCTGCAGGTTCACACAAGGCCGGCAGCACAGCCCAGACTCCTTAAAAGCTGAACCGCCCTCCATCATGGCCGAACCCGCCCTGTGATCCCAACTTGGCAGCCACTTAGCCCAAAGGATTGAGACTCCTTTGAAATATTCAATAATGCATTAAGGCTCAGAGAGAAGTCGGCTAATTATGTCCACACACACACACACACTGTTCCCCACACACACAAACTCATAAACAGAATGAATCAAGAGGTACAAATTAAGTATTTTGCATCCCAACAAGCTGAAATGATGTCAGGGTCTTTGTGAATGAAAAACAAGTTTTTAGAAACAGCCTGTGATGACATGTCATGTGTGTCTGTGTCAAGGCTGTTGTGTGTAGCAGTGAGAAAAAAGGAGTATGTGTGTATGTGTCTCCCTCAGTGTAAGAGACAATAATAACACATCTTGAGGCGACCCATCAGCCTGAAATATTGATGCCGCTGCTGCAAGGCTGCCGACTGCTGCAGCAGGTTACAAGGACACTTCCAGTGCCTGACAGAGGAGCAGGCAACCCCCCTCCATCAGCCCAGAGACGTTGACCTCTCAGAAACCACAGCTGCCTCTACATAAGCAGAATTGATATAAGGTCCCACTTTTTCTGTTTGCATCTCAGTCAAAGTAACACGTATAGCCCATAACACACCTGAACACACATTGACAAACTATCTGCAGAATCTACTGCATGATGATTGAAGTGTGGCGGCAGCTGCAGAGGTGTGTGTTCAACATGTGATGGACAGGTTCATCCACACTGAGGGCCCCGAACCAGAGGAGGTTCACCTGCTGCTGTCCTGTGCTCTCTCCTGGTTTGTGCTTTGTTTTGTTTATTTGGTTACAGCAAGTTTCCTTTAGTCGTTTTGCTTTGTTTTGTTTTTTCCTTGATTGTTTGGTCTTGTGGTTTTAATTTACTTTCTGGGGTTCCTTGTTTAGTGAACTGGGTTGTTTGTTTTTCTTCACTGTTTTTCATTAAGAGAGTGGCTGTTAGGCTGCGAGGCCTGGCATCCATGGTGCGCTCCCTGCACTTCATGCTCCACCATGAGAGGCCTGTGAGTCACCTTGGACATAAGAGCTTGGCCTCTTTTTTTCTGCATGTAGTTCCTGTTTAAATGATTTTAAAGTGAGTTAAGGCCTGTTACTTTAAGTTATGTTGCACATTACCTTTAATAGCCCTTTAGTAAAATACCTTTCCTCCTTGTGTATGTTTCATCTGTCCTTAACGTTTCCTTTCAGCAGTTCCAGTCTCTGCTGCTTGACTTTCTTTTTTTTAAATAAAACATTTTGATTTCAAAAACATGTCTGCCGTATTGTGTCCTTGCACCCATTTCTCAAAGAGCTTAGATTTAGTTCAAACTGTTATATCCCCCAGGTGGTGTTGTTGGCCCCTTCTCTCCATTCGTTCCCCTTATTACCCTCTTCATGTCACAAAGAGGAAGTGAAGCTGTTCTAAAGCTGCGTCCCACATATCATTAGAAAGGTGTGCCAGCATCTTGATCCCACAGGGTGCTAGGTCTAGCCGCAGGCTGAGGATTCATATTGGCCAGTATATCAAACATCCCTGTGATGGCGCCTCTGAGACTATAACTGTGGCTAAAAGACTATTTATTGCAGTCACAGGGGTTATCTCAGGAAAGCTCTGGAAGCTCCTCTGCCCAAAATGTCTAATCCCTAAATGACGATAGAAAAGAGATCAGGGGAGGTGGCAGTTGATTGAATGACGCAAATACCTCATCAAGGCATAAATCTCACCATCGAGCACAAAAAGATCTAACTTGGCTGAGGTAAGATGATAGTTTGCGTTAATAGTGACAGCTTTTATTGAAGTAAATAGGATGGTGGAGGTATGACATGAACACACTTCCTAACTGGAAATAAGAACTTCATGTTATTCTGGGGGATATTAAACCAGCTCATGAAAGAAGCACTTGTCACTGACCTTTCGTTTCACAGTGTTGCAGTAAAGTCTGGCTCAGGGAGCAGCTCCTAACAGAAAGAGACCATAATACACGTTACATTGACATAACTCTAAGAATTAACAACAATTCAGTGATTATGTGAGCTGAGATGCTTATGCACACATACACACACATGCCACTCTTCCATCCTGACATTCACATCCCCTCTCTTTCTGTTTTCCGCTCTCCATCCAGCTCAGTGGATCAAACTGGCGTTCAGGCATCCATCCTGCAGCTAAATGGATCACACACGCCATGTTTTCTCTGTAATTATCGATTTCTAAGTGGCCTTGCAAGCATCATCAGTCAGAGCCTCATTCAAGTACAGCAATTATTATATTACTGTAACCATGGTGATTTATTTGCTGTGTGATTTGCCTTGGGAATGTATTTAGGGATGAGAGTGGGTGGAGGATCAGGGAGTGTATATTTCTGTGAGTGTGTCTGTACGTGTATGTGTGTGTGTGTGTGTGTGTGTGTGTGCATGAGTAGTGTGGCTAAATCAATTAATTACCTTTGCAAACACACCCATGCACAGTCACATGTAAACAGAGACCACAGAGCTGCACACACAGGCCTGAGTACAGCTGACACACAGCCATGCAGGACTCTGAATGATTTTCCTGGACTGTCTGTTTTTATTCTCTTAAATCCTCTAAACTACATCACTGGTACAAAAGCTGCCATCAACTGCATTTGATAAACTCCAAAAACAGGCCAATGGCGCCATCTCGTGACCAATCACTGGTACAGTCACATGTAAGTCTGATTTTCCAACCACAACTCAAACATTTAAAAAAATGAGAATATAAATAAATGCAAACAAATGTCACATGTTTATAAGAGCTGCAGCACTCATCTTTGTAAAGCTACACCTCCCTCCATCAGTGTGGCACAGAATTGGTTTCACTTTTGCTATAAATGCTCCGGAAACAACAAACTAGACTCACTAGAGACAGATTAAACAAAAACCTTTAATATCTAAAACAAAAAGGTAAAAAATATCCTGTCATAAAAACAATAGGGTATTAAAAAAAAAAGGAAAACATTGGTGACCAGTGCTCCACACTAATTGACTAATTGATCAGTTCCCTGCTCACTGCACCTTGTCCTTCATGATGTGTCCACAGGAGGGCAGCAGAGCACAGGGAATACCTGCTATCCTGCACTGTCTCAGCTTAAAAACCATAACTAACCTTAATCCTCATTAGACAAAGGCACAAATAAAGCACACTTTGACTGACATGACCAGTGACTGTGCAGCAGCAGCCACAAAGTGGTTCAGAGTCGTGTCACAGTACAGAGCATGACTCACTGTATAAAAATAATGGAGTGGCACTGTTAGACATGTATATAATATCTTTAAATACTGTATGTCTTAGGTGGGTTTTGCAAAAAATAAATAAAGATGTAAACAATAAAGACAATGTTCAGCCCTGCTCTGTTCACATGCACTATTCAGACAGTGAGAGGCTGCATGACACCAGTCAAGCCACCAGGTGATAGATGGATGTTCACAGACATTCATCACAGCCCTTCAGTGACTCACCTTGTGTAGCACCTCCCATGCAGACATGCCCTTCACCCCACCTGACTGGGTTCAAATCCAGTGTGCTGCTCTTTGCTGCATGTCATCTCTCCCTCTCTTTTGTTGTTGTCCTGTCACAAGAAGAGCTTCAAACAGCCCAAACATACACATGTTTAATAGAGCACACACTCCTGATATCATTCAACAGGTGTATTTGATTTTGCCTGATAGGCCTGGTAGCGGTGCACTGGCTGCTGCTGGCTGCAGGGGGCAATGTTGCTCTAAGAGAAGGCTAGACATCATGCTGCACATCCTTTCCTTTGTGAGCTGTGGGCTTTTTTTTTGGCTTCTTTTGTTGTGTAGATGAATGAAAAAACTTCTATAACAGAGACTTTATGGAGGTGCACACCTCCAAAGTCTGACACTGGTTATTCCTGACAAATTGTTCTTGCCCTGGGTGGACTAGAAATCATAACAGTGAGATGTTAAGAACTGAGAGGATATATAGGCCTGTTTGTTATTGTCATGCATTCAGGCTCTTGTTACACTGTGTATTAAGCCTTGTGCAGTGTGTGACCACATTATAAATTGGGTGTCAGATGACTCTGGAGGAGCAGCTACAGGTGTCAAAACAGACGTGTAGGAAGGCAATGGTGCAGGGATGAGTAATGGCACATATATCTCCCAAACAGGTTTAAAGCCTGACAACGTGGAAAATCCTGTTTTCTTTCTTCCTAACGTTGAAAATTTCTGCAACACTGCGGATTTACCAACTGCTGAAAGATATAGGCCTCGGCGCCGCAGATAAGCAGGAAAGAGGGATCATGTATGGATGGCGTGGCGTGGCGGGGACACACACGTCTCACGCACACGGAGGGAAATGACTCTCCGGGGATTGAAAACCAGGAGGATGGATTGGAGAGAAAAACAGGATTCTGTCTCTGTGTGAGGCAAAGGCAAACCAAAATAGAGGTGCTGACAGCTTCCTCCATCCAGACCCGGTGGGAGCGCTTATCCAGTTTTGCGTTATGAGATAAGAGGGGGGATTTATTTATTCAGGTTGATAGCTCTGGCAAACTTTGAATGATAAAGGAGTGTGTTTGTATGCTGTGTGTTCATCCACTCTCGGGGTGCCAATCAGGATTAAAGGTCGTGGTCTGTAGGACAAATATATGTATATTACAATCCATAAATGGGAAGTGTAGGGTTCTTCATTTTTTATTACCCCTTTGTCTGTGACCTTGTTCCTCTTTCATGCAGCGATCAAACATAGTTCAGCACATTCCCATTAAAAACAGGCCAAGAAGAAAAGAAGTCCAGATCAAACACAAAGGCCAGAATATTTTTCATCCATTGTCTACTGAAAAAACCCACATCTAAGGAGGGAATCAACGGAAGAGGGGCCTTTTGTTGTGGTTATCCTCCTGGTAGTTAAAAGGAAGGTGTTGGGTTCACTATGAGATGGATCTGATGTTATTTCAGTCAGAGAGAGACATCTGTTCTGCAGTGGGTCACATCCGCGTTAACTTCCCTGGTGCAGATGCTTCCCAGCATGGTGATTTATTTGTCCCGTGCGCTGGTGTTTGGGTCGGAGAGGTTCTGCACTGTGCTGTTGGCACAGCTGATGAGGAGCCATGGGAGCGCAAGGCCTCCAAGAAACACTTTATTTTCATTTTGGGAGCTGTTGCATTTGGCTCCGTGTGCCACATCTCCACACATGGTTAAGGAGGAATGCTGCTTTGGAATATCTTAACTTGTGAGAAATGAAACCACAGCTCTAAGAAAAAGGTTTCAGGGACTGAATACCTCCAGAGCTCTCTGTGTTTTGCAATCTTTAGCCGTGAAAGGTCGTCCAGAGGTAGCAGAGAGATTATAGGATCTGCAAGCAGGCTGCAGTTTTGTTATGAATAATATTCTATAATATAAAACCAATGTTTATAAGTCGGCTTATTATAACAAATCGGAGCATTTCAGGTCTTATTTCAAAGATTTTATCATGCAGAGGTTCAGACTTGTTACACGGCACATTGCATGACTCATTGTATAAAAGTGACAGAGAAATACGCTCTTGCTTACATTCAGCACACTCAGATAATATGACCGCAAACAGTGCGATATTAAAGGACTCCACTGGTGTATAATGTGTGGGTAATTTAGTTTTTAGCCTCTGGATCAAGATCTGGTGAATAGGGAAGTAAAGTGTGTGACCTTAGGATACTGTGTGACAAGTGTTAGCTTGGGTACCCTGGTGACTCAGCTTGTAGAGCACAGTATATTAGCACATGGTCTTTAGTGAAGCATTCTGGGTTCAAATCCATCTAATAACATTTTGTTGCATGTCATCCCCATTTCTCTCTCCTGTTTTCCTGTCTCTCACACTGTCCTCTCATAATAAAGGCATTAAAAAAAGCCCCAACACGTCTTTAAAATAAATATAATCTTAATTCAAGGTCCACTCATGAGCTTTATCCAGAGCAAGATCGGGGAAAAAGTTTCTTTCAAAAGTTCAAAACATCACAATAAACTCTGTCCAGAGTTGGCAGCTTGGTGATTTTGCTGGAAACCAAACAAAGGACGGTCCATAGGCTCCATAGGTGGTCCCACGAGACCCTCAGAACCTAGATGAAAAACAAATCTCACAATGGCATCAAGTGGAAAACAGTGGAGATCAGAAGGACTGTGACCGCCCCCATCAGGGATGTGTGGGGATGCAGTGTATATTGGGGGGTGAAGGTGTGGCTCTGCAGGTCAAACTCCTGCTTTCCTCTCTCCTCCTCTGGGACGGTCCTCAGTGTCTGTTACAACAGGAAGAGACTGAAGGTCAAAGCACAGATCTATTGTCTTCCTGTCGGTGTGACGGACGCCTGTCTGTCTTATTTTACAATGTCTGTCTAACACACACAAACACGCACACAGCAACAGGGAAAGAGACAGAGGGGCGAGTAGACCATTCATTAAAATGGGGTGGAGAAGGGTCAGATCAAAAATTCAACCTAGTTGTAAGCCAGTGAGGGCTGATGATGCCCAATCAGACAAGCAGACAGTTCTATAGCACTAGAGCCACTATTATCTTGCCCCCATAAAGCCTTCAGCTGTACAACTTCATAGGCATTTCCTCACACGTTGCCTCCGTGATAAGATAAACTGCAGAAAATAAAGACACTGCAAAGCGTAGCCTCTTTTGGCTTCTCTAGCCAAACAATTCAAACGTCTATTTCAGCAGATAAGGTCGCACAGACAGACCGCCCCACCCCTGAAACCTCCGAGACACACACTCGTCCCTTTGTGCCCTGATAAAGGAGACCAGTGGATGCATGTAATCAGCATATTATTGATAGTCTTAATGAGAAAGGCTCTGAGTCACTGAAGCCATTAGCTGGGATAAAAGAGGCTTAATTGTTTTGTGTGCGCGTGTGGGTGCACGTGTGTGTGTGCTTTACGGTGTGCGTGCCTGTGTGCCTGGGCTAAGACCAGGCTAATTAAATCCATTTCCTTCGTTAGCAACTTTTTTTTTCTGTGTTAATTAAGAGGGTTAATTATGGGCCTGGACAGAGGTCACGTGCATGTTTGTGAGCACGTGCACACACCAGACCAGACCCAGATGTATTATTGCATTCTGCATCAAAGGAGCATAACAACACAATGAGCATTCATGGCTTAAATTAAACAGCCACTGATACTTAAAGGAGTGAATATTTTAAGTCAGATAGCATCTCTAGTAAACGATGGAGGTGTCAGGCTTGAATTTCAAAGGTTCACAGTAATAAAGCAGCACCATCTCTCTGATAATGGTCCCACACGTCTGTCTGTGTTATGAAAAAAAAACAACAACTCATAAATCCTCTCTCCAGTTGAAAGTAACTGCAGTTTTCTTGTCACGAGGAGGGATCCATGTTGAGGTTTCTTGTCAAAAGCATCAACCGACAGGTCTGGTGTTAATACCAACTTCTGTCATCAGCGGCAGTGTGTGGTGCGAGCTGACGTCTGCAGCATACCAATGGTGTGGAACAATATTCCCCAGCACGCTCCATCTACAGCAATAATATCGTTAAGGCTGCCAGACATGAGAGGACTCTCCCTGCTCTGCCACTGGACACACACCATTACTTTTGATGGTCCATGTGGCTGTGTGTGCACATGAGGGTGGAAGTGCCTAATGTGTGTGTGTGTGTGTGTGTGTTGGCTCATGCCCTGGGGGTCACACATCCTGTCTGAGAAAATGGCTGATTCAGGTCGCGGCCATTTTGGTTGTCAACTTGGGTCCATGGCGCCATAACCGTTAGACATCTGTGGGCGGGCGATCATCTCCACTACTCTGATGATGATGGTGATGATGATGATGATCCACAGTGGCCATAACAAGACATTAACACCTTTTCCACTCTGTTGACTCCTTGTTAAGCTCCAGGCAAGTTTTGCACGTAACAAGCAACACACTTGTCTGAGCGCCGTGCATGTGAGAGCGTCTGCAGGTGTCAAGTCCACCTCTTACGTCCCTTCGGTGTCCTTTACTGTGAAGGAACCACTCATCACACATTATTACACACTCACTGCACTGACTTTTCTTTCTTCCCTTCAGCTATCTGCCCCCTGGACGTGTGAAATGTCCTGACGTGACTGTTTTACAACAGCCATGGGCCAAATATACGTGTGCATGGTTAAAAAAAAGGAGTAATATAGTATAGTTTAACATCTTTTAGCTCATTGTTGTAAATTTAACATTCGGGCTCATTCTCACTGTTCAAGCAGCAGCAGATAACCTCACTGTAACCCACTGTGCTGCTATACCTGCATTATCAAATAGATAAAAGACAAAGTTAGCAACCAGGTGATGAACAAAATCTCCCCTTGGATCAACACAAACACAACCAATGAATGGTAATGTTGCTCTGGATGTGTAAACAGGGTGACATGTTTCCTGATGTGTTTACCACATTGACTGAAAGTGCCAATGTTAACCAAAAAGTCAATTATGCTGCTTTAAACTGACGTGTTTGGCAGTATGTGGAACAGAGAGAGCAAATTGTGCTTCCTCATACTGTAAGAGTAGCACCCAGTGACCAATATATCCCTGCACCTGCCTCTTATTCTTCTTCCTGTACCTGAAAACCACAGTAAGAGCCTTTTCCCACATCCTCAATGACTCATTTCGGGGGGGGGGAGTTGTGAGTGTGTATGTTTGTTGCTGTCATGTGTCCTGCTGGTGCATCATTAGGTATGGCTTTTTATTAGCCTCTGGTGTGCCGGGGATGGGAGGGGGTCAGCATCACTCCGGCAGTAAACTAGCGCACCCGTCAGCCCTGCACACGGGAACAAACACCCCATTAAACCAAGGCCTTCACATATTACTGTAATAAAAGCTTCTGCTCTCGCCTTTATGGGCTTTTTAATTATGTCTATCCGTCTTCCTGGGCTTGTGAGCAACAGTTCATGATGAGCCCCATTTCACGAATACTCCGCCACTGGTAGAAAAGCTGGAGGGGGTGAATTAAAGGGAAGAGCCGAAAATGGCCTGAGGCTAAAATATGACTATTGTTACTGGGATGGTACTTTATGTTTTACCGCTCAGCGTGGAGCCGATGGCGCTGCTTTTCTCTTCATTCTTTTTAAAGGCTTCTCTTTGTTTTACATGTATATTAGTATAAAGATGGTAAAATCCCATGCAGCTCAAGTGAATTACATGGCAGCTCTGTAGTAATGGTCTGTATTAAATTATGTCCCTGAGATCAGCACAATGACCGGCCTAGCTGCAGGCTCCCCAAGAATTAACCATACAAATCATCCATGCATAAATTTAACATAAAGGCTGTTTCAGGGTCATTTCCAGACCTCGTTTGTGTACAGTACTTATTACAGAGGTCACTCACAGGCCACCACCCCCGACCCTTTACTTTAAATACCCTAGATACACTCCTGAACATTTTACAAAACATACTTAGTGAGGTGTTTCTAGCAGCATGCCTCAACAAACAGTCTTTAAAAAAAAAAAAAAGCAGCCTGGTCTTTAAGCATGCTGATTAATGGAGCAGTATACGGTGCCTTATTGTTTACATAGCCTGTGTTTTATTGCCAGGTCATTTTCTGCAAGGCTGGGTGTTACGGTTTAACCCCTTTTAACCTTTGCATGCAAACACTTGGTGCAGCTCCAGTGCAGATGCATCTGAGCAACACAGTGTGCAGATGCTACCAAACACAGAAAAAACTAAAATGAGGCCTGGTTCTAAATGTTTTATTGTCTTTTATCATGTACAGACAGTGTGTCCAGTGGGTTTGTGTAACCTTCTGCAAGTGACAGCACCCATAAAAACCAGCAGCACCACAGCCAGTGCTGCACCCACTCCACTCAGCAGGGCTACCGATGGATAAGAAGCTGAGGAAAGAGGAGGGGCAGCAGAAAACAAACATTACTAATTCCTTTAGTTACAGTAATAAGCCAGAGTCAACGGGAGACACAGCACATTTGAGAATATTTTCCAGTTATGCACGTCCTACCTGCCTGAATCCATCTGTGCGTCTGCAGCAGAGAGACTGGCCCTGGAGGAGGCTCCAACGCCTCCATCAGCTCCTCCAGCAGGATGTTCTCCTCCAGCAGGATGGGGCCCAGAGCAGCCGTCCCCTCCCACTGCAAATCTGGAGGAAGACCTTCTTCCAAGTCCAAAATTGAAGGATGAAGGACGGAGGAGGAAAACAAACAAACAAAAAAAAAAAAACAGAGAAGAAAATCTACTTAGTGCATTTAGTCAGCTGAGTCAACCGTTCACGACACGACTGATTGGTTGGACAATTAAAAGGATTAGTTCAAAATCAATCCTCCAATGATGTGCATGTGCCAGCTGAAAGCAAGTAAGCTTGTCTAAACATGGGTGGAACGTCTGCTTGTCTATTAGTGGGTGGGGAGGATTTAAATCACTCTGTGCTGCTGCTGGAAAACCACTTGGGTTTGCAGCATTAGCAGGTGAACATACAGATCATGGCTTGATCACATCAGCACTGTCTTTTGATAGCCTTTCAATAACCATAGTAGACATGGTGTTTTCGTTATGGCTCTGGGGATGGTATCAAACCTCCCCCCACCTCCCCAAGCCTGGGTTTGTATCAAATGTTCAGGATTCATGTTGTGTGTAATGTGTTGTTGCTTGTGTAAACTGTACCAGCATCTGCTGCCAGGCTTCTTTTCCATCTCCGCTCACTGCAGCTGCTCTCACAGCAGCTACACACCTTATTGTCTCCACCTGATGCCACCCATCTGTCCAGAGCCAAAAGAGTTTTCTGTTAGTGATAGAGGCTGAGAAAGGCTTTTCATAGCAGGTAATATCTGCATATATCAGTTCAACATAACGGAAAACACAGATAAAAGTTACATATGCATACATTCGTGGGGCCTCACCTGTTTGCTTCACTCAGGAATGAACAGGCCTTGTGTTGTGCGTCGATGGGAACAGAGAGTGTTGTTGCTTTCAGGTGACATGTGATGTACAGCTAGGAAATGACATAGGATTAAACATGGATCACCAAACAGGCTGCATCTCTTCAAATGGTACAAAACGGCTTTTGACAAAAAAGGCAATTAAAAGGCGCTGATGGATTTTAAAGCAGTAACATTTGGGAGCAAAAGATTCATCCAAAGCACTAATGTACAGATGCACAACTGGTTTTATGAGTTCACACTGGCTCATATTAATGGCACTGATCCATTCTGGCTTCTTCACTTCATCACAGTTACGAAGCTTGATGTTACCAAAGAGCGCAGTCATTCCCTCAGTTGGAAAGTATTTGAACTTTTAAGCTTGTGAGGATAGTATGGCCATCAAACAACACTTAGAAATGTATATGTTATGTGCCAACTTAGTGCGTAAGAGACTAACAGCACCAGGAAAAAAAAAAGAAGAAGAAAATCTGCCTTAAAAGTCAAATGTCTGTGCATGATACATGATCAGTAGATTTAAAATAAATAAAGTGTGTAAAAACACATCTCGCACTTGCCGTACTTACTGAATTCCTGTGATCTTGGTGGAACCTGAAGGCTTTCAGCAGGAAATGAAGTTTATCCTCCTGGCTCCTTTGCATGAAGTAAGACTTGGCTCCTGCTGTCAGCTTAGGATCAGTGAAACACCTTATATGGCAAAACACAGGCACAGGATTCATATTCATAAACACACTCCGTCTCTTTACTGGACAATAAACGCACAATATGTACTTTTCAAACACAACTCTTGATATATACTGTTTAGATTTAGTGTCAGTTCCAGTGTTTTAATCCACAGCCTCTCACCCATGGTTGTTGATGAAGGGGTATCTGGGTTGGGAATTGGGGTCTGCGTCCACAGTGGCCACACAGCTGTCCACGTAGACCCTCAGCGGGACATGGTGACCCTGCAGGACGGCTGCCTCAATGTGCATCACGTCACTAAGGAAGTAAATGTTCGAAGGCCTCGGCGACTGCCAGTCCTCTAATTAAATACAGAAAAGAAAAAAATGTAAGTGGAAAAGTAACATTGGGGCCGTCAATCTGATTAGATGATGCCCATGGGGGAGCAGAGGGTCAGTGCAGCAGCAGAGAGGAGGATACAGGTACAGAAACAATGAGAGAAAAGGACTTTAAAGACAATAAGTGGATTAAATCATCATTAACCTGGGTAGATGAGGGTCTGTGGCTTGCAATGACTCACTTAAAACTTCCATCATTTCCTTTATAACTTCATACAGCCCATGCAGGAGCTTCTTTCCAGAGGAGCAATTTGGCGCAGTCGCCATCTTGCATCTCGTGCATAAGCGCGGAATTAATTAGACGACGTAATCAGCTGTTTATTGATCGCTGTATTGTGCATGTGACCCCGCTGGGTCAGCTGCAGCCTGCGAGCCATGTAATTCCAGCTCATCACCATGCATCAAAAGTTTCAGTCCTGTTTCATCAAGTCGCTGCTGAGCGTCTTCAACAGTCACGGCAAAGTCTGCGAAGGCCTCGAGTGATTGCAATTAAGGCCCTTCGCTGGGGAAATTAGTCAAACCGCCTGCTGCAAATCAAACTTTGTGGGGTTTGTTTCTCCAGAACATCAGCTCTAAGTTTGTTTTTTCTTTTTTTTTCTGTCCCCTACCTGTCATGAGACGTAGGGAGAAGTGCAGCTGCTGCTCTGCTAACATGTCGGAGGAAAACCGCCTCCAGGTAGGCCTCAAGGCGTCGCTGCTCACATAATGCCTCCTGTGTGAGGACAATTACAGGAAGGACATGCATTTCACTAGAGAGGGGCTCATCCAGGAAGATGAACACACCCCCTCATAAGAGGCAGGATAAAAGCGGTAAACAGCGGTAAACATTAAGTGGGTTTCTGCAGAGCTTTACCTTTGATAGTGGCATTCAATAACCACCTGGGCTTGGTTGGTCCTTAAAACATAGGTGCTGCCAATGGGTGTTGGGGAGTAAATCAGAGAGAAGGAGTATATGAGGGCGTCTTTCGTCATCTAAAGAAAACACAACAGTTACACAGACTTCAAAACACATGAGGATTGATGGACATGAGAAAGCCACGTACTGTCATCGTGCTGCCGCAGCCCTGTAGCTCCGTCTGGTAGTGCAGGATGTGGTCGGCAGCGTTCAGAGCGGCGCAGCCTCCTATGGTCAGATCACTGGGACGGATCAGCTGACCATTCCCTGGGAACAAAGAGGAAAAGGCACAGCCTAAATCAAGACCATTACCTGAGGCCATTTCTTTCCCTGGTCCAGTCAATAACACTTACAGCGAGCGCAGGTTCAACTACAGGACAAATAAAAAGGTTTCTTAATGCAGCGCTGTAAAGTCAGCATTTGAGTACCAAGAATGTCCCTTCTCAGAGTGAAGAAATAAGAGGAAACAGTATTGATCGTCCAGTCCATAGTCTGTGCCATTTGCAGTAATAAGCACCGAGTGTCCCGTCTTCACCGTTCCATTCAATTTTCCAATCTGGGCCTCTTACCTGCTCCTTTTCATTTTCAGACATCAGAGCAGGAGGCATGTTAAATGGACCAGAGCTGGTTCCACAAAAAAAAAGGCACACACACTTCAACAAGAAACTGGCAGCCATTACCCAGGAAGTTCTGTTTGACCTCTACGGTGACCTCTCCTTCTCCGCAGCGCACCGCCACACTGTCGGCCGGCACAGGCACCCGCTGCTCTATCTTCACCAGCACCTACAGCATCATCCACACATTTACACTGAGGTTATTTAGTGGATAAATTAACCAGGTTGTGTGTAGAAATAATGGATAAATGTACTTTTGGTTCCTGCTTGACAGATGGGTTCAGATCTGGGCCTTTCAGCAGCTTGGTTTCCCTCGGCTCCTGCTGCTCTGAGGTCAGCTTTCTGGCCTCCGATCTCTCAGGGTTTTGAAAAGTTTGCATGTGCTCCACAAGAGGCCGGGCCGGCTTCTGCTCTCTGACAGCTGGGTTCCTGAGCTGAAAGCTGCGGAGCCGGTAGCTGATAGGAGAGCGGCCCCGATCACCTTGTCCTGTCCGGTTTGACTGATGGTGTCCTGTCTGCTGGGGCCTCGGCAGCTGAGAACTCGCTGTCACTTCTTCTTCTCCCTGTGGGGTTTGGTTCAGACGCTCATTGGTGCTGAAGTTAAACGAGTGCTCTGAGGCTACGCAAAGACCCACACATGAGAGGAGAAGCACAGATCCCAACAAAACCGCCTCTCTGAGCCCCATCACAACCTTTCACACAGTACCCTGAGTTACTGGCACGTTTACAGAGTGCTGCTGCCTTTGTCCTTTGACCAAACCTAAGGAATGGGAACTTGGCTCTGGCTCCACCTTCTCCTAATGACTTGATTGGAGTCCAGCCTGAAGGATTCAATCTTTCAACCTTCTCACTAAACAGAATTGCGGAGTGGCTGACGGCTGTTTGGCTGCTGCTACAGTCTCTTACCCCTGCACAGACTCATTTCATAAAGAGATTAATACAGTTTGAATAATCACATCGAGGCCTACATTTTTTTCTGTGGGAAATAAAAGAACAAAAACAAAAAATAGTGCATTCTTTAAATGTTTTAAAGCCAGATAACGGCATCTGCCACATCTCCACCTGTCACGACGCTAATGCACAAAGACATTTATAAAGAGAGACCTGCCCGGCCAGAACAGAGAGAGGCTTTCACTGCCCTCATGAGGCAAATCAATCAACACCCACAGGGGTTTGTTTTTGCGCTGCGTGGTCTTGAGGAGAGTGGAGGCGATGTGGTCACCACTCAGCTGAGCAGAGTCAATCATAAAACAGAGATTTATGATCATCTTCTGTGAGACTTCACAAATGTCACCACCAGCAAATGTATGTGTGTGTGTGTGTGTGTGTGTGTGACAGGAAGCGAGGGGGCGTGTCCTGGGTATGTTCCAGCAGCCTTGTCAATCATACCTATGGGCTCCAGTGCCCTGTTTTTCCTCACTAAAGAGAGCTATGTTTCACCTCTTAATCTCTTTATTTCTCCACATGAAACCATCTATACTGTTTTACCCTCTGTATATTCTAAATGTGTTTGTTCTGGCACTGAAATCTCAGTATATGAAGCATTTGGATGAAAAAGACAAGATTTATAGATGCTCTATTCTATCAAATATGTGCTGTGCGACATGTTTGATGCTTAATATAATTCTACATATGAATATGTTTATTCATAAAGTCTTGGCTCTTTAAAGCTGGTGTTGTGCTTTACTTTCTTTCAACAAAACAATGCATCAGATTTGTGTTTGTTTTTGCAGAATGTGCATTATGCATGTACCCACAACATAAATACATTCATGCAGTACAAAGTAGATAGATACGAAAATTCAGTCTATTCCTCCTTCCAGTTCGTCTGCATTATCATCTGAACTCCTAATTTTAAAGCTTTAGAAAGATACACTTTTATTTTATTTTCCATTAGTACTATTTTCTGCGGCGGATTGATATATACCTTAGCAACAGAGTGGAGAATGTGGGGCTGACTCAGTATAAACAGTGTTCATGTTGATGGGAGCTGAGGAACACAGCAGCCCAGAGAAGCTTTACGACACATATAACAATAACAGAAAGGCATCATGGGAAGACTTTGCATAAAACCGAAAGTTTAAATGTAATATAGAGAAATTATGACTTTTCCACTTAGTTTCACCTTTGTATTAAAATGATTTATTTAATGATATTACGATCCATTAAACAATAAAAATCACCATTTTTCATCTCATAGAAGTTTTTCCAGTAAGAACATATGGATAAAAAAGCTTAATAAAATTTAAATGGAAGTTGCTCTGTCCTAAACTTTTAATGGGTTATTGTTTAAAGTCACTTCCCCTTGACAGAGACACACTAATCTGGGTTGGCTATACAGGAATACATTACAGCTTCACCTGTCCGTCAGGATCTCCCTCCAGACTCCCCAACAGAGAGGCTGCTATTGTCAGGACCCGGCTTTTATCTTCTGCTGATCAGCTGCAAAACAAAGAGAGGAGGTGTGTGTGTGTGTGTGTGTGTGTTTGTCGTTTAAACAGGGGATCTGT
>OMNW01000008.1:5060-20800 GCA_900303245.1 Selene dorsalis | reverse complement strand
CGATCCCGACAAAAGTGCTGCGAGCGCCACGCCGCCTGTGACGTACTAGTGGGCGGAGCTTTTTTTTCTGCCTGTACTGGAAGTGACCAAATCCGCCTCGGTGAAATACAGTAGCCCATATTATGAGGCGATCGTAGGCATCTGTTGTAAAATATAAATAAATATAAATATAGTTTATATAAATATATGATATTATTTGATTATTTAACCACCAAAAGATTTTAATGATATATATTAATGAAGAAGTACTCAGCTCGTTTAATTGTAGGATAGGTTTGCACTATTTAAGACTGTATTTAAACAATGGTTTGGCACTAGTATGAATGTTATTGCAGGTTTTGTTTTTGCTTTCAGCCTTCTTTCTACTGATATCATAAGACATCCTGTCCCAAAGAGCTCTCAATTAAAGTGATGGAATCCACAGACCACTTTCTGTGCATAAATATTTTATCTTAAGCATACACAAGAAGTCACTGATCTGTATAAAAACAATTAAAGCTGGTTTCTTCCACAATCAGTGTTTTCGTATGAAATTTCCTCTGTGTCTGTTTGATATTCACCTGCATTCAGATTAGCTGAACGAGGGGAAGGAGGAGGAAACACGAAACAAAAGAAGGAAATGGGATAAATAAGGCAAACAGGATGCACGGTAATATGGAAAGGAATTAAGGCAGATCAGGAATGAAGTAGATCAAACTTGTGCTAAAGTACAGTAGAGTTCTTGACTAGATTTACACAGTAATGAATAACCAACTCTGCTTTGAAGTGTGACGACAGAGAGCAGGTGAGCTTTAACAGTGCCTCTGTGTTAGTAGGATTCAGCTGCGAGCTCAAGGACACCTCAGCAAAATGGATGTTTGCTGTGTTAAATCAAAGTCCACATGGTCTTGGGTCTAACCGGGGTCCAGCATTGTTTCTGTACAGTCTTGTCCGTCTTCATTTGTTGTATTCTCTCTTTATAATCCACCAGCCTTTCAATTCACACCATCATTTACTCATTTGTCATATCCTCAATGTGTGAGTCATGACAGCATGCTGGGACAAGCAGCACCACTGCATAAGTAGTTTGATGTCCATTAAGAGGGCACATCCAGGCTAAGACCTCTCCACAGACATCATCATAGAGGAGGAGGAACCCATTCACCTGCCCCGGCTAAAAAGAGCTTAGTACTACCTCAGTACGTCAGTAATTAGATTAGAGGATAAGAATCGCTGCAGTGCCAATGTGTCAGCCCGCCTTTGTATCTGCATGGTGACTGTGTGTGTGTGCGCATGTCAGTGTTTGTCTGCATGTGCTGCCTTTGTACAATGTATTTCACTGATAGCAGCACAAGAGCATTTAGTCACAGCCTTAAAAGCATGCTGACCATTGTGTAGAAAACCACAGTGATAACAACCAAAGCCAGGGGTCCAGTCAACACAGATTAGGTTTATCAACACAAAGTAATCTCTTCATAACAGTCCTTGTGCTGGCATTAGTACCACAGCACAACTGTGCGACTGACATTCCTGACAAGGTGAAAGAAGTTGCTGCTGGCTCATGGTCAAGGAAACCGATGGCTGGTTGCCATGGATGGACACCTGCATCATATTTCACCTCTGTTTTTTTTTTTTTTTGTAGCTGTGTCGATGTGTGTGCCAGGACCGTAGAGGAGGCACCAGTATATACACAGCCCAGGAAAATAAAGGTCACATAGTCATGGATGTTTTCAACAAAACATTTCTAGGTAGATGGTAGGTAGTACGTCATCAATGATGAATCTCTGTTCAACACCATATAAGTGCCGAACACATGCTTGTGTAAAAACCTGTAGGTGGTATAATACTAATAGGTTGAATTATTGCATTTCGGAGAGCAAACCATGAGTCAGCAGCACCATATATATTATCTCAAGGCTTCTTACTGCTCACTGTAGGTTTTGTGGTTGGGTTGTGTGACCTCAGCGCTCTCCTGACTGTCTGCAGAGGTGAATGAAAATTCCTTGGCAGAAGGTCAGTCCATCTCCTCAGCTCAGTGTCTGGAGCCTCAGACATGGTGATTACAGCTGATGGACGGTGGCCAGTCAGCCCAGCCTAAGTTATCAGTTTCTCAGTGAGGTGTTTTTTAGGAACTGGATCGCCACAAAAAAGTGGAAAACAAACTGAAGAAACATGACAAATGAAAAACTGCTGAACCTATACTTTTAGTGCGATTTCTTTTACTTGATTCAGAGGATGGACAGAGTATCCCTATGATGTACTATATTACACTATACAGTGCTTTTATATGAGATATGAATGAAAAGTCATTATTTCGTTCTAACCAGAAGGTTGGTGGTTTGATTCCTGGCTTCTGATACTAAACCCACACTTGCCCATGATTTTGCATTTGTGAAGAAATCAGTGTGAATCTGTATGACACCATGCGCAATATGTACAAATAAATAAAAGCACAGTATGAATGTGTGTGTGTGTGTGTGTGTGTGTGAACGGGTGAATGTGACCAACAGTGTAAAGCGCATTAAGTGGTCCCAGAGACTAGAAAAGCGCTATATAAGTACAAGTCCCTTCACATAGTTTTTAACAACACAACAACCATAAACAGTATTAAAAAGGTTAATAGGACAAAACGTATTTACCTGGAAATGCAGCGGCCAAAAGAGGAACCTATTATTGTATCCATTCATAGAGGTGGTACTGTATATCATATAAACACTGAACTAGAAAAGCTCAGTTCTCCAAAATCTGGTGTGAGGGTCGTTTTGACGTTGTCAGCAGAGTTTTGTTTGAAATGCTTAAGAAACGTAGGTGACGGCATCATTTTACAGAAATCAAATGGACCTCTTAATATTATGACAAAAAAAACCACAAGGCCTTTCTGAAAACCCTGTCTTGAGGAAATTGAAATTTACCATCTGTCCCCAAGGGGATAGATACATTTGTTGCATCAGTGAGCACAAGCAAATGAATAAAAACAGAAGCATGCCTGACATCACTGCATGAATACATTTGGATCTTCTGCAACAGCACATCACGTCTTATGACCGGCATTTCATGAGTCAGCATAGCTACATCATGTCACACCCTTGACAGTAAAATTGAGGGAATAAAAAAAACAGATATTACACATTGTGTTGAGTGAACAATATCTTGGCTGATGCATTTTATCTCTCTCACGTGTTTTTATTAAATAGCCCATTGAATCAATGACAAAAGAAAAAAAAACTGTGTGCGAGTGTGTTGCCTTCGACTAATACCAACACAAAGGGGGCAGCTCTCGTTTTGCTGAGTCATGTTGTAGACTCTGGCGCCCCCTTCATTCCTTTATTCTACAGAGATCTGTTCAGCGAAGCTGCATAAATGTGTTCTGACAAGGACACTATGAATATTTTAGGTATCTGGGCCCGGCAGTAACACGTGGCTGGACCACTGTGTCGCTGGAGTTGGAGACAAGCAGGAGGTTTAAAGTCAAGATTTCAGAGTGGCACAACAGTGTTTAAAAGGAAAATAGTCCACATGTTAATTTAATTTTAAATGAAATATATTCATATGAGAGAGGGCTTCAGCAGCTGTTTACTGATTTTATATTGTTATCATAAATGTGATACCATAAAGTTTGTCTACATTCATTCAGTAGTGGAAAGGATTTCAACAGTGGCTTCATTCCTCCCTGGAAAAAGAGAATAGCACCGCATGAGCATGCAGTTACATAGTCCTCTGATAAGGTTCTGATAAACTATGAAACTCATGTCAACCGTCATGACAGGCCGACGACGGATGAAACAGGGGCAGTGGGCTTTGGATGAGAGGACAACAAGCCTCTTTAGTTTTAGTGCCGTCCAGGCCGTGGCCTACTTTATGCTCTGTGGGGCCTGAGACATTGCACTACTTATGAGTCAGAGGCACTAAACAGAAAATGTTGATTATTTCTTGAGAATCCAGACTGTAATGTTTTATCAACACAGATATGATCTCTCCTCCTGTTTCACACGACTACACTTAAAGGGGAATGGCACACAATGTCGAAATGAGAGGGATCATTTCTGCACCTCACGACAGCTCATTCTGCATTTATGAACATGAGCAGTACTCTTACTAAGGGAAGAAATAACATCTAATAATCTATGATGCAAATGATCCACATATTGTAGACCAATAACTGAAATACAGCCTTTTCTTTTCTGTCGCCAAGTGAGGAATGAAGCCTGTGGAAATGAAAATAGAAGAAATGAAAAAAAATACATTAATCTTTCTTTATCGCTAATAAATCTGCCACATTGTCCAAACACAGTTAAGTTAAGAGCTCCCTCACAGTCATGCCTTCAGTTACAAAAATGTGCGTACATGTGACAAACCATGACAACAACTCCATTTTAGCAAATTTAGCTAAAATTAAAGTCACACAATTACATTCATACACTGATTCAATTTAGTTGCAGTTCTAATGGCTGCTGCTATTTCAAATGTACATAAAGCTAAATGTGCAGCTTAATATAAACATGTCACAATCTACAATCCGCTGACAGAGGTGCTGTATGAATAGATAACAATGTGAGCAATCAGGTACAGGTAGATGATAGGTTAAAGCCAACACTCTCTGGTGTAACTGATAGTTGTGAATATGCAGACCCACAATGACTCAAGTATAGCCTGGTCATTCCCACAGACCTGTACCAGGATCTCCTCTGGTTTCCACAGGAGTAAGAGTCACAAGAGAGTCATGAGAGTCCAGCTCTCTGTCCCATGTTTGTATACAAAACCCTTCACACACTTCAGTGTGGTACAAGGGACTCACCATTCTCAAGCCCTCCACACTCCTGTTCTCTGTCCTGTGTCAGTTGAGACACACGAGCACAGCATGGCACACACACACACATGCACTAGTGCAGTTTTGCCAAAATGTGACTTGATTGGTTGCATACAGAGCTGCTATCTTGTTGCACTGATCTCCCTGCAGGGCATGCTGACTTGCAGGTACTACACTATGTGCTCTGATTAACCTAGAAACAATAACAAAAACAGTCTGTGTGTTGTCATTAAAACACTGCATTGCCCTCATAACCCTTTTGTTTTTTCTCTCCAGCCAGCCTGAATCCACCTGTTGTCAGAACCAGTTTCAACTGATTTTCTCTAACATGAAAGTGTTTCCACTGCTGTCCATACATCTGGGTTTTTCAGTGTAAGATGTCAGAATCCAAAGTCTAGGAGTAAAGGAAATTAGCCAAGAGGCTCTATCTAAGACATTCACATGTGACTGTAAAATGCATGAACTGTTCAGAGGTCAGGCTCCTTGAACCCCACTTGCATCATGTTTTGCCCTCTGAACTCTGTATTCAAACAGTCAGGTAACACTGAAAGTCTTTCCACACTTTGAGTTACCGTCACCAATATGAAACATGATTTTAAAGCCAATAGTGTCTCAGACAAAATTTGCTCAATGTGAAACAAACACATTTAACTTCAGCAAATCTCAGAAATTAAGACCATTGCGATGGACAACGTGCTCAAGGCATGACTGTACAAAAGAAGATAAACAGGACAAATGGCTTGTTTATGAAATGTTATCAATTAAAGAACCAATAAACTTTCATCATCTTAACTTAGTTTTGCCATTGTCCGAAATAAAGACCATTTCAAGACTGTGTAATGCACTCAAAACTTAAGGGGGTCCGCAACAAGACAGGAAATATGACAAGTATGTGAACAAAAGCAAAAAGGTCACCTGTCACCTGTTTTACTCATCCCAGGAGGGTCAAAGTTCATTTTCGAAATGTCACAGAAGCGATCGACAAACCAAAAACCCTTCATTATCTGCATTCATCCCTCACGAATCTCAGAAATTCAGGCCATTTTAAGAAGGCACGATGCATTTACGTAAAGCCCGAGGGTGTCCACAACAAGTCACAAAACAGGACAAATATGTGAGCAAAATAATTAAATAAAGTCATTTAAAAGTCATCATAATCTTCATCTCACCTGGTTTTCCCATCCCACTATGGTGCAGGTTTGTTCCTGAAATGTCAAGAAATCAATCAACAACCTTCCAGCATCTGAGGCTGCTACTTAAAAGCAACATAAATCAATATGTGGGTCACTCCAATCATAAATGACTTCAAAGAAATATTAAATTAACATCTAATGATTGACTAATTCAAATGTAGTGGTGGAAAACAGTCTGCTGCTGTGTGTGTGTGTGTGTGTGATTAGATGTTAGACTACGTCACCGATTAAGACGACACATGATCACTCACACTGTTCATGCTGATGGCCTTGGATGGCTCCGGTCTAAAAACATGCAAATCTGTAGACTTGCATGTGACAGTGTGTTTGGTCTCAGATAATTCCAATCACTGGCGGCTCCAATCTGTTCCTCTCTCATCTCCTCTCTGTCTCTCTGTTTCAGCCTGTGATTCTTCTCCTTTTCTCTTCTGGTGAACGACACTTATGCCGGAAGTCTCATTTCATCCGAGACACATAAATAGCATTGGTCATCCTTTTTTATTTGTATTTTTAATCTGATCCAAGCCATCTCTCTCACTGAGCTCTAGTCCTCACGAGTGTTAACACAGGATTATCTCAGCTGAACTCATAATATCTCAGACACATTACACAGAGCCAGAAGCAAGATTTACTGCATTTCAAAAGAAGTAACATTAGAATAAATAAATAAAATGATATGCATCAGTATCAAAGAAACCTTGGGTCAGTACTGGAGGAGCAAATAAAAAATATCACCCAAAACTGTTTACAACAAGAAACTAAACTGTGCATCTGAGTTATTTATGATAAAATGCCACATCACAGGACGGCAACTCTCTGTATTCCCACACGCACTGCAGAGTCCTCTGGGTGTTATGTTTACTCCAGGACAGGCACTGAGGACTGGAGAGAGGACATTAAAAACAAACCAGAGAGACAAACACGGTAGCTCCTCTCTTCTTAAGATGGAAACTACAGCTCTTATCCAACCTGAAGCCTCTCATCATCTCTTGATCTTTTGACTCTTGACTCACTTAACCCATTTGTGCAGTGATATCAGCCTGCTGTGTCACTGTAGGAAGATGTACCCATTTCTTCCTGTTCTCTGTAATCCTCACTGCAGCTAGAAAATCCAGTAATTCTGCTGTTACTCTCACTTTTTTTTTTTTTTTTTTTAACAACTCTGATGTTTCACTGTTGAATTAAAGTTCATGCACCACCCTGGTATTCCCTTTGTTGTTTGACTCCTCTGTGTTTTCCATAACGAGACTTTAATATCTCTCAGCTTTCCTCTTCACACACTGCCCCCATGGTGACAGTAGGGTGCTGAGAAGAGCTGCCAGCACTACCTAATTAGTTGTGTACCAATGGCCAGCTCATCACACTGTACTTTCCATAATGAGCTAGTTAGCAGCATATCCCCTTCGAGGAATAGCACAATGATACACATTAGTGTTGTGCACTGCTGGCGATGATGGCTAGAAAGCTGGATTTGAGGCCGTGGTGAATAAACAGCTTTATCAGCACCAGTAATCTCTTTCATCACATTTTTGCATTGTGGCACTCTGTGTATCATCAGCACTGATTATTAGCTTTTATCAGTCTTTACTGAAATGTATTTAACTACTAAAGATAGTACAAGTATAGCCTTGGCAATAAAACACAGGTATATCTACAATGAGGATTTGATAGAGTAAACATGCAGTAACAGAATCTGGATTGCCTCCATGCACAAAGTTAATCATTATTCTGTTCACACTCAGGTGTTGTTCAAAGGGGATCCTCAGTAAAAGCGAGCAGTGTCCCCAGAGTGCCAACAACCGGGGCACAGAGCTGCTGATGTTGCGAAAGGTGTTTTTTTTTGTTGTTTTTTTTCTTTTTTTTCTGTGTCTCTGACCTGCTGAGGAGGTTATCATAGAAACCGGTGGACATAAAATGTGACCTAGATAACATCATCGGTAAAACTCCAACAGGTTGAGACTTAAGCACATGCTGCGTGCACATGCATATGGACAAACATAATCACACACATTTGCACACACACACAGAGGGTGGTGATTGGCTATCAGTGACATTTCTTTTAAATGGTTTAACTTTTAACCAGTGTGCTTCCACTTTGACCTCAGACGCTTTTATCCAGTTAAGTTATAGCTGGAGTTAAACGGGGACACCCACCAGCAGTGTCACAGTAGCTGTTCATTATTGATCCCAGGAAGGTGATAAATAGATTGATTTCAAAATGCACATGCAGTGCATTTTGAAATAAATTCCACTGATGAAAGTTAGCTTTTACGTGCTGTGGTATCTGAGATTCCTCAATCAAATCAAAGGAACCACAATGAACTGAAGCATTATAGATTTTGTGTCATTCAGCAGAGAGAATGATTTGACACACAGTTCAAAGCTTCAGAACCCAGAGGCAGAAGAAGTAGGTCTGCATAATTGCATTTATGTCTTTTCTGGGGCATTTGGCCTGGTTTCTATATCCACTTGTCTCTTTAAGGTGAACTCTGAAGGGTTGTGGTTGCAGTGCTGTGAAAACGTGCAGGTTGAAGTCTGTTCTGCAATGTGGGGCACAGCTCTATACGCATGGAACTTACTTTGTATTTAAACATTTCACACTGTTTGCAGTTCATCAACCAAACCCTGAATGCTTGAAAAGTTTCACCTTTCTATAGCTGCCTCTCAGGACTTTGATGAACTTTTGCAGTAAGCTTCTAATGTACTTCTTTCTTTCTCTCTACTGTGCAGGCAGATGACGTTGAATTATAGAGACCAAATGAGCAGTGTTGTTAGAGAACAAGAAGGCAACAATTTAGGCGTTTCCTGTTTATATCCAGGAGCTGGTACATAAATAGAGACAAATGGCCACACACACACACACACACACACACAGTGCATACAGTGTGTTCACATACAGTGGAAAAATTGCCAATCATCCTCTGTGCTGATGTGCTATGCAAGCTGCTTCTGTTTTTATCATAAGTGTCTGCGATGTGCTTTGTTATGGCACCAACAGGAAATGTCAGCTGGCATATTCCTCTGTGGCAGACCATAATATTTACTTCACCAATTGGATCATAAGAAATCTGTGGCTGACTCACTCTATCTAGCATGAAAATACAGAAACAAACAGAGCACAACTAAAGACATAACACTGTGTTTAAGAAAATCACATATTCATGAATGATTAAATAAAATGAATACAATATGACAGAATGAACAGTGCATCATATAATGCATGATAACCTTATCAAGTTACATATTTTACATATGTTTTAGTTTCTGTCTTGATTCCCAATGTCATATATCTTATCTGTGTAATGTATGTTGTCGTGTTATGTTATCTTACGTTATGTCCTGTTTTGCTATGTCTGGACATGTTATCATTTTCTTTGTCTTTATCTTTCTTCGGTGTTGATATAAGTGCCGCAACTTTAATGATTTCATTGCTCTGAAGAAGTGTTGGTCTGTCCTCATTGATGAATATTCAAGTTTCCCTCAACATTACAACCAAAGAAATACCAATATGAGGGAATATGTTTTTTCATTATATGCTTGTGATTATTAAAAAGACTAAAGAACATCTAGTGAGTTATAACTTTAGAGCTGAAGAGAGCAAAGGAGAAGACTGTTCCCCTTATAGCAGTCAGTAAGAGGGATAACAGGTGAGATGGCGAGATGGCAACCTGAGGTGACTCCTAAAATTTTTCGGCAGATGCTTTAATAATGCAGCTGCTTCAGATAGAGTGGGTTCTTTTTAAAAATAGTCTTAGTCATATTATGGCTCAATTCAACGTACATCATGTATTTTCCTCAATGTCACATTCAAGCAGCAAAGAGCAGTGTTGATATTTTGACCACGACCACAGTTGCTCACTTTTGTAGCATCCTCTCTTTGGCCTTCCTCGAGGTCTCATCGCATTAAACAGATTGATTGGTGAGATAACTGGGGTAGAGAGATTGATGGAGGACATACTGACAGTAATGTACATGTCAGATGAGTAAGTTTACTTAAATTGCCCCTGAGTGACAGATTAATGTTAATGATTATGTAAAAAATATTACTGTAGAAGTGATGGATAGTGATGAGACATACACAAAATGTACACATGCATGATAGATAGATGTTCTGTCTTTACTTTTCAGAGCTTCTTTGTCACGTGGCCTGGAGCCTGGAGCACATACAACATGTGCACTCACTCAGCCAGGTCGGAAATAAATCACTGATGACCAAGGTCACAGAGCCCATATACAGAACAGCCTCTCGACCTTGAAGGGAAGCCAGTCCTGTGTGAAGTCTGTCTGTGTTGTCAGTGCTTTGCTTTGTACTAAAGACAACAAAACAATAAATGTCATGTTGCTTTACCACAAACTGAAGCAAAGAAGAGTCTGTCACACTGACCTGCATACACAGATATTTAGTTTATACAGTAAAAAACAGTACACTCACATCCAAACACACACACACACGCATCCAAACACACACGCACACACACACACTTGTGCACACAGCAGCAGTGGCGCCCACTCTGATCTCTATTTAGGGAAAACCTGCACTGACCTTGTCGATACTCCTCCTGCCATATATAAATCTGCTTGCAAGCCAACATCCCTGTGTTACCATGGTGAGGTATATCAGTAACCTGAAACCTGTACACGTGAGTTTCTGTGGTCGCACTGAGGCAGACACCATTGGAATATCAATTTGTCTTTCAAACACAACGTGATGTTGAAAAAGAAGACACATAGTCTATTTCTACACCACGATGAGTGTTGTGTTTTGTGTTTACAGTAAGCATGTGTTTCTGAGTATATGAATGGAGTGCTGCCTACTGTCTTCACAGAAACTGGTTAAAAGAGCCTGTTTCTAAACAACATGCGAAATGAGGCATTAAAATTGGATTAAAGCAAAGACATGACACTCATTTTGATGAAAAAATGATGATTCACCTTTTAAATGGGATTCTCAACTCTCATATGCCTGAGTTAGACAGTGACAAGAGTCACAGTAGGAAAGATGTTACAAATCAAATTAACATTGGATCTATTGTGTTCAAGGATGTCAGTGTGACAATGAGCTGACGTGCAAAATACCAGGACCATGAAAAAGACATCGACTTTGTTACCTGTGCTTTTTGCTGTGATCTATCAATTTGTATTCCCCAAAAAAGGCCTGCGTATATATTTTTGTTTCATGGCTGCATCGTGTTAATATGAAACCATTTAAGTGCAAAGGCTTTTTTTTTTTAAGTCTCACACTAGTTTTCTATTAACTTAAAGGATTTTTCTTACACAGCTGACAAAACAGGCCAGAGCAACAATCGTTAATCTGCACCAGAGTTAATGGTTTTCTCAAGGAAAATCACAAGGGGTTGAGCTAATTTAAGAACATAAATGAAGTACCATCCAGAGTATCTTTGACATTTTATTTTTGGCCACACTAACATTGTGTAAAGATCAAACAAAGCTTAGATAAATAGCTTTACTGTAGCAGCGGAGGCTAACACACAAGGCTGCCTATCACCATGTAATGCTGGTGAACCAGCTGAAATTCTCATGGTTTACTTGTCAGAAGTTTTAATCTGATTGACTGATGACCTTAATGTCATACACAAATTTAGGAGGAAGGCATCATTTCATGCAGTCTGTAAAGGTAAGAACCACATGGGTGAAGTGGTTTGACATTTATGTCCAAAAAAACATTTTTCACTCTCGAAAGTGAATTCAGTGGATCATAAGTGGCATAAATGGCTCATCTTACCCCCACTATCCCCTACGCCATGATGGAGCAACACAATTAATTTGGACCGTGGACACAACACCATTTTGGAGGCAGCGTACATCACACAGTAGTGTGCACCTGCAATTATGCAGATCTGAAAGGCTTCATAAAATTTAAGTGAGTTAAATAAAAACTCACTCTCTTTACAGTTTTATTGGGAAAGTAGCTGTAGAGACCAAAAACCCATTTTGAACCGGGCTGTAAAACATGTTAAATTGTGCTGTAAAAATTGAGCATTTTAACATGAGGGTCTATGGGGCCGAGCCTGCAGCAGCTTCAGAGGCTGAAAGTGAAGGAAGTCCACACGGAAGTACCAGAAACTGCACTTCTGCATTTGGCCGCTTGAAGCTGGCTCGTGGTTAGCTTTATGGGATTTACGCGTGCGCAATATGGCGCATGACTGTGGCGATATCCGGTGTATCGTTGTCAAGCTACCATTCTGATATGAACCTGCACAGACGTGTTTGGAAACTAAATGTACGCATCAAGCGTTCAAGCGTCTGACGTGATGTAAGTTTGAGACAAAATGTCGCAGCTCTGTTCGCAAATGTCTCAGGACGCAGGCCAAATACGTGCACTGATATCAAATATGTGAGCCAGAGCCCTCAGCCTGTGGTTTGGACCTTTGGTCACCAGCTCTACTTATCTGTCATCAATATGTTCTGCTGTAAATTATTCATCATAGTTAAATATAGTCCACATATTTTATTTGAGGTATGGGGGTGAGACCATTTGCTAATCAGCTAATTGTTTTTCCAGACTGTAGTCTCATCCCTTTACTTTATTTTTGTATACATCTTTCATGATATGTAGTCTCATCTGACTGATATAACCAGGATAAATATAATGTCTCTGTTTTTGTTTTTTGTCTTTTTCAAATCATGCAAGAAGCTGTGTAACTCAAAGTATCTGAGTGGTTTTCGTTGGTTTGAATTGAACTTTACAGGCCCACTCTCCCACCGTTGGAGTTGATCCTTCATGTTCCATCACTGAAGACACTGGAACACCTGAAGAACACATAATGAGGTATGAGTAAAAAAAAATCCATCCTCTTTTGCGCATTAGTGACTTTATCCACCATTACATTTATAGTCTTACATAGGCTAGTCTTTTTGTTTGGTTTCCATAAAATACTACTCCACTGTATTTCTCCTCAGCTGTAAGAAGTCAGTATTTTCAAACATGCAGACTCGGCGTTTTCTTTCCATGCTGTTGTGCGATAAACATCCACGTGTCAGCTTCCTCAAGGCCATGGGAAGTGAGACTTACTGATGAAACTAGTTATTTCTGACCGCTGGTTCCTTGTGTGGGGGGAGCAGAGTGAATACATAATGTTTATAAGTAATGTAATGTGTCTCAGCACACAAAGACAACCTTACCTCCATCACAGAGAGGTAGTGAAAGATGTCTGTGTCAGAAAAATGCTGTGGCACAAGGTCACGGCGATGTTTTGAGAAACAGGTTAAATGGGAAGATGCAAAGTCTTCTTTCCCATAATAATCTACTGTATATCAACTTCTTGTTTTGTATCTTGTGTGTGGATTAATGGGTGCTGCTTGGACGCAGGTGTGTGGGTTTAAAAAAGCAGAAGAGGGAAAGACAAAGTGAATGTCAACCAGACTGCGAAAGACACACACACACACACAGTGTATTGCATAATACACTTATTTGTTGTCCACGTCCACCCACCTTCCTTCTCCCTTTTACTCTGAGCTATTACTTAATCTTGAATTGTTCCTCACTCATCATCCTGCTCTGATTTGATTATTTATAGCACAATGCTTCATTTTTGTCATTACAGACTGTTCCTCTGTCCCTACAGAAACCCCCCATTATTTACTCACTCATGCAAAGACCAAAAAGGAGGGAAGAAAGAAAGAAAGGAAGAAAGCAAGGAGTAAGGATACAAGGAAAAGAGTGCAAAGAAAGGAGGGATGGAGTAAAGGAAGGAAAGATCAGACAGTTCATAGTCCTCTTATGTGCTGTAGACATATCGACAGATAGACATTAGTCAGTCGATTGGTTCATTAGTAGACTAGTGGAGAGGGGAAGCTGTAATTACCCAGATAGGTCTAGTCATATGACTGACCCAGATTCCCCCCACAGAGCCGTAAATGTCACAGTAGTTTGTAACACAGGCCGTGGTGTGGTAGTGTGGTCTACCAGCAGCTTTGGTATTACTGTGTATCCACTCCTGCTGTGGGATTAAATGCTGTGGATTTATGTGCAGTTTCTTGGACACATCCACTGTCCCACAAAAAAAAACAGCAACAGCGGTTTGCTGAGCATCCTCACTCTGCTGAGCTGTATTTCCTCTGCAAATCACTGTTGTGTCACTCACCTGTTGATTTTGTGAAACCGTACATCTCCAGTTTCGATATTTTTACCTATTGATTAATACAAATTAGTTAATCTTATGCAATACACCTTGTATTATTTCAAAGTAACACCAGGGCCAGAATCCCAAATGTAAACACCAGTACTTTTTCCTATTATTAAATGCATATTGTTGTAGAGAGAGTGATGATGAACCATTATTTATCATCAACGAGCCCTAGTTTTACTTCCCTATTTCTTTCCTGGTGTTGCAGTACAAGGCAGTTTATAATGGTAAATAACAAATCTTTATTGTGTGAGTTATCTGAGCTGTAAGGAGGTGAGAGCAGCGAGTGTGTGTGTTCGTGGTTACCAAGGCAGGGTCAGCTGCAGTGAACTGGGTCAGACAGGTGCATTTTCAGGTGTAAATGAGCCTTGAGAAGTTACTGCAGGTTGGTCACAAGTATTGTTGTTGTTACAGTCTGCTCAACCTCTCCCTCACGTCGCGCTCGTCTTTACTCTGTATTTCCCACAAACAGTTGCTTAGATGTGTGACCAGTAGTAGGAAAGGGTGTGTAAATGAAATACCCCAGAGTAAAGAGGGGAACAGTGAAAGGTGCAAGAAGCAACGAAACCAGATAGTGAGGCAGCAGATCTGAATGTGACAGATGGAGCGAGGCCTCCTCTTTCCTCGTCTGTGTTTTCCATTATCATCAGGCTTCAAGTGAGCAATGACTATATCTTTCAATTCCTCCTAAATGACTGTATCTTTCAATTTTCTAGAGAGGTCTAATCTTTTATGTTCTCGTGGTAAGTCTGCTCTGTTTAGTGCTTTAAAGTTACACACAGTAGAAGCCATGTACTTTTCCATTTCGACCGAATGAAACTCTCACTTGTTTTCCTCTTTCCTCTCTTTTTATCGCTGTTAATGTGTGACTATACTGACAGATAGAGTGAGAGAGAGAGAGAGAGAGGATGAGAGGAGACATTGAGAGAGTGGAGCAAGGAAGTTGTTTGTGAACACAAATGTTGGTATTTGCGTGGTTATTATGGTCTATACAGAACAGTGTGTGTTTATGAAGTGGAGAGACGCGGAGTGGGGGAGAGAGAGCTAAAAAGAAAGAATGGATAGGAATCACAAAGGGTATGTTGGGGTGCATGTGCACAGCCACCGAGCCTCATTGGCCAGATAAGTAATGTTCACTACAAAAGAGGGACTTTAGTGAGATGAGAGGCAGTAAGTCCAGGGATTAGGTCTGTTGGGCAACAGAGCACCAGGCCCCAGGGCCGGCTTTCTGCTTGGCTTACTAGAGGGATGGAGCACATGTGTCATGTGGATCTTGTTTGGGAGACACAGGGGCTGGTGTTTGTGTGCTGCACTGCTTTCTGTCTGTCCTGTGAGCCTCTCCAGTAAATTTGCACTTTACTGGTGCAACACGGGCACAAAAACAGAGAGAGAGAGAGAAACTTCTTCATTTGGCTTGTAAACATAACATCTGTGGAGGGATTGTCTCATCAAATGATCACAAACAAATGCAAAGCTGCTTATGTACGCGCAGGAGCACGCTCCTCTTTTCTAGCACGTTCTCGTCCTGTTCCCATGCAGAGTTTTTCACAACAATGAAGAGTGAAAGAGACAGACAGAGATAGAGAGAGAGAGAGAGAGAGACAGAGAGAGAGA
>OMNW01000005.1:19215-35546 GCA_900303245.1 Selene dorsalis | reverse complement strand
GGGGGGGGCGGAGGAAGAGGAAGAAGAAGAGGAGGAGAGGAAGGGGCTGGTGGGGTAAACGTTCTGTGAACCGTCGATTGTCAGTAACTGTGCTGTGCAGATGTGCAGGCTCGTGCAGGCTGTGGAGCCCAGCTTAGAGACAGCCTGGAACTGCTGATGTGAGACTGTGGACCCCAGAGCAAACTTTAATAGGTTACTTACACGGTGCACGGTTGTTACTTCAAGGCCATTATTTTGTCGACAGGGCTGTATATTATGCTTAATTTGCATGCACACTATCACCTGGCATATACAACAAGGCTGGGGTTGGTGGTCATGGTTCACGAGACAAACAAATCCAACTGACTCACAAAGAAACCTTCATATTAACACTACTTCCATTTCAGGCTACTCCCTCAGGCCTTTTTGTGGGACCAGAGATTAGCTCTGTGCTATCTTACTCTCATAGCTTCAATTCATAGTGGGGGTGGGGTGGGGGCGCACTATGATTACAGCCAAATATGCCATTGTCTGCAGTCGCTCTGAACCTACAGCCAAGAGGGGAAATGTTCCTCATATCAGTGGGTAATTATCTAAAGATTCTGACTCAGCAAAAAGGAGATTTTTAATTTGGTTTCATCCGGCCTCTGAGCCCCGACTGAATAGATTTTATGTCTTAGGTTTTTCTTGTTGGCATGTTCTTCACAACTGCAGTGACTGATAGCCTACCTGGATCTAGCTACAAAGCACACTTAAGTAATCTCCCCCACAGAGAGATTGGGAGAAATACTCTGTGTAGATTGTAGCAGGGAGAGAGGTGCTGGTCTTATTCAGGCAGCCTTAGATTTACTTTTCCAAGCTTTGCCTGGCTTATCTTGTCCTCTGAGTTAGTTTAGCAAGTGCAGACTCAGCGTAAGACCCCTGGTTTGCCTGCTACTGTTTTCTCGTTAATATGTCATGGGCCAGAGTGTAAGCAGCTATGAGGAGATACTGTAGCACTGCCTCATTCTCTGCTTCATAATACACCAGAGGACACAGCAGCATACTGTAGATAAGCTTGCCCAGAGAATACAAATGCATCTTTTACATTTCAGTCTGTTGGTAAAAGGGGTCATATAATGAACACATCACATTCACTTGATGGAAACCACAATGATCAAAGTGATTGAAATCATTTCAAGAAGGGGGGAGGAGGCCTGATCCTGTTCTTCAGTCTGCAGGGAGACTCTCCACTCTCCACATCTTTTACTGTAGCTGCCGCACAGATCCAAGAGCAACACTGCAATAAACAAACGTGTGCACAGTTTCATAGAACAGACCCGTGGTTAAATTCCCGACAGGCCTCTGTTGTTCCCTTTTACAAAGGCTTGTGCTGGAAATGGGAGTGTGTGTATAGAGCACAGGTTCCAGCTAAATTCTCTTCCCGACAGACACCATCTGCTCACTGGGGAAGTTTTCCAAACAATTCCGTATTAAAGACAGGGGAGATGAGAAACATGGCTACATTACAAACACAGCATACTTGTTTATTTTTTCTTCCTGTAACATTAAAAACAGGCAACTTAATCTGAAAAAAGGGGAAGATGCCTAAATAAACAATCCCATGGCTTCATGTTGCATTTATATATTTAGGTGTGTAGACACTGGGATGGACATTTTCACTCATATCAGTATTCAAATACCCTCATTAACCTCATTACCTTACGAAATGTTTTTTTTTTTTTATTCTTCATGTAAAGCATCTTGCCTTTAAAAAGCACTATACAAATCTAATTATTATTATTTTTATTTTATTACATGTTTACTATGTGGGATAGACACAGACCTTCCTGTCCAAGCCCACTGATAATTACTGTCTGCACATTGCTGTCCATGCATTTATTGAGCAACCGTAACAGGAACTTCAATTAAATTGTAGCATTCAGCTCAAGTACTCGTGCCCATCCCTAGCAGACAAAAGAGACAATATCCCCTTCGGTGCATTTAGAAACCTTCTAACACTGGTAATTGGTCAGATTATAAGGAAAATGTCTTGCATTTAGGGGACTGCTTCAACTACACTCTATTGTTGTCATTTAAATTTGTGTAAACGGATCAGGATTTGTAACACAATAGATATTCAACATGAAAAATAAGATTGAAATTTGACATCATGTATGTCATGTCAGGTCACCTTTTATCTTTTTTATACAGATCTGATTTAAGAAGGAGATTCAGGAATCAAAAGTATAATTTTCATTTTTTACCTTACTTATTTTGTGCAGTAAGTGTGGGTTTTCACCCATGCCAGTACAGGGATGGACTGAGCTCAGTGGAGATCTTGGCCCTGTTGGTGAGGAGGCCCGGTTTAGCACTGGGCTCCTGTGTGGCCTTGTATAAATTTCTGACCATGGCAGGGCAACAGTGTGAATCACTGCACCACGGCCACCCTCAGAAGACGGTGGCCAGGATGACCCAGATGGTGAAGATTCCTACAACTTGCAGAATGCACCAGATCTCTCCATTCAGATCTCTTCTTCTTCTGTGCAGACCCAGCAGAATGGCTTCTGATGTAGGCCTGCAGACATTTGGTGATGGCTGCATTCACACTGGGATGCTGTGAGAGCACCGCAGACTCAAGTTTGTGCCTCCCCCTGAACTGCTTTACCAGGTCTCTGCTCACGGTCCTGCAGATTTTCTTGATGGTCTTGTTGCCTGGGCAAAAACCTTCAGTCATGGTGAGGCCCTGCAGTGTTTGATTCACCAGGTGTTCGGTGTAGGTGACCAGATCATTATTTGTCCAGATGTCCAGAGTAAGGAGCTTGGTGAGGAGCCTGATGGGAAGGATGGTGACCAATAGCCTGGTGTCGTCCTTGGTCTCTGCTGTGACTTCACAGCCAGAGGAGGGAGACACTATGAAGCCTTTTCAGTGTTGTTTGGTGGATGGTCACGTTTTTCAGAATTGAATATTGGGCCTTTTCCCCAAAACCAATGGGAGTTGCCATAATCATCTTCAGTCTGAGAGAAAAGTGCATGTCCAAAACATAAGGAAGATCACCCTGACTCAGGTGCATTGAAAACATAGTGACAACAGCAATAGTTGTTTCAGTATCTGACTTTGTGACTATTTGGTGATCAGCAAGGAAACTAAAGCTGTAAATGAAGAATCTGAGAGTCTGGTGCATTATAAACAAAACAATGAACACTCTATCTGAAGGATCATAGGCAAAATTGGAGTGTGCTAGGATCTGACTGCTGCCAGTCATTGTAACAGTGGATCACATTTAAACAGACAAAGGTTTCCACTGAGGTTATATACTATTTACATTTTGTCCATTAGTTTGTAAATTAAGAATAAAGTAACAGATAGAAATTAAACATCTGAATTTAATGTTGGCAATAAATCTTTTGAAGTAATGGGTGCAACCAAATACTGACCTCTATTGTTGAATAGGAGTTTCACATATTACATGGTTTCGGCCTAATTATATTCCTGACATATCATGAATTGTGAAATAGTGCGGAAAAAACAACTGGATTTCAAATTATTAACAATGAAGCGAAACAACAACAGGAAGATCCAGAAGAGCGATGTTGTGCATTTCCTCATACACACAGATTCTTCCTAGGGCAGTGTTGTGTGAAATGGAGTGTGAAATGAGCGCACTTAACATCCTTGCAGTGGATTATACACATTATCTTACACTAGGTTTCAAGAGCATCTTGCCTGTGAATCCGTCATCAAATTACATTCACCTTTGCTCCAGTCCGTCTAACGTTCTCAACATGCCCTGGTCCATTTGTTCAATCAATCCCTACATAGAGTTTGAGACCTATGTAGAACGATATCAGCAAACAACTCTTAAAGTTCTTATGACTTGCAGCACTGCACAGTTTGCATTATTAATGTCTGATAAATTGTCCATCACCCAAAATATCTAAGTTCACTTTCAAATTGTCTAAACTTGCGTCTGTTTCTTATTTTTGTTGTGTATTGCAAACTCATTTATCATAATATATAAAATGTGGCTGTCATATTGATAGAAGAGAAATGTTGCTTTGCTGTGCTTCAATGCACATGATGAATACACACATCTGTTGAGGTCAAAATTCAACTCAAAGCAACTCTGTACTTATGAAAACAGCTATTGTCACTGGACATTTTTATCATTTGTGATGTAGTTTTCTTATTAATTTGGATAACGTACAAACATGGTAACAATTGAAAAAAAAAATTAAGCTGTTATAAGCTGTCAAGTTAATAATACATGAATGTTTTAAAGGTCCAGTGTGAAAAATTGGGGGAAGACCGTTACATCTAGCGTTCAGATTCTAGATTGGAGTGCTCACCCCTCCTGTCGGCAAAGTGACGGTGGCCTCCAAGGACAAAAAACTTGTGCAGAAAATGGTATCTTCCACGACTGGTACGACTGGGAGTATTTCAGGAGCATCGAACAATGAGGTGAAGATCTAAACCATATTACTAACTACTAACTCACTCTCTCCTTTTTCCTCCTCCTTCTTCTTTCCTTCTGCCTTCTTCTTCAGGGGTTCATTTAACATGGCGGCCCAAGATGGCGACAGTCTCTAAAGCAAGACCTTTGCTATATGTATATATAAAAGCATAATTATAAGGCTACGAAAACCAAACAAATTTTATTTTATAGCGATTATACACTTATACAAATATATTCATGGGTAGTATGTTCAGATTTGCCAATAAACCTTGCCAAATATTACACCCTGGACCTTTAATAACATCTCACTGTATTGTAGAACAGGGACCAGCAATTAGTTTTAACCATTGGCCAGTCTTTTTCAATATTATACAGCAACACATTCATGTTGTCTATATTTTGTTTATTTGTTTTGTGTCAGACAGGCTAAATTATATATTGTATATTTGTCTCAGAAGTTTATTGGGAGTGATTTCAGAGCTGTGATCTGTTTAGAGATACTGTGTCTCCTCATGGTGGGGAAGTATTAGATGTACCTACAGTATGTGATGTTTATTAGGATTTACAACAACTGTGTGTAATGTTGGTGTAAATAGGAATAAATTAGCTTTCATCAAGGGGATGAGTGTTTTTGTTTAAACACCCAGGAGCCACCTTCGGCCTATCACTTTCACAGACTTGATGATGACTTCTGTAGAATAAAGATAACAAATGGAATGATGGTATTAACATAAGAAAAAGAAAGTTAAACAGTTGAAACCTATGAAATAAGAGGAAACCCTATGAGTCTCTGTGCCCTTCAGTGTAAAAGATGAGCAGTTGCTAGTGCACCTATGTTGAACAGCTGGGCCTATATCACTGAACAAAAAAGCTACCACTCTCTCCCTTTCGTTTTTATTTCCCCCACCATAAATGGCCTCAGCAGACTGAAATGCAGTGGGAGAAAAATACAGCCTTTTGAGTTAAAAGGTACAGGCAAGATCGCAGCATTGTGTTCTGCAAACTAGTTGTACAGCTGGTTGTCGATGTGTTCCTACAGATCCATAATTGTTGGAAATTACTGTACTATTGTCACTCTTTATCTCTAGAGGTTGTCAAAAGGCAGTCTTGGAAACTATGGCTGCAGGGACTTTGGTGGATGTAGAGTGGGCACTCAAAAGTAAATGGCACCATGTAAGTTATCAATGTAGCTTCAGCATCTTAGTATGAGCGAAAGAGGTCTTTATGGACAAATAACTTTTTCTTTCAGACTCCAAACCATTCTGGATTTTTCAGATAAGAGGTTTCTCTGTATCTGTGCTTTTATCTGTGCTCACTGTGGACATGGTTTGGTTGGGAAAATGTACCAGATTTGAAATCATGTTTCATAGGTTTTAAAAAACAGTTACGGCAGATACAGCGTAACAATAGCACTGACCTTGGAGTTGGTTCTGTTTTTGTTCTCTACCAATTCACAAGCTCAAATCTGCTCAACGATGCTAAAAAGCTCCATAAACCTGATACGATGTAAGTATAAATCCTGCCATTTGGTATTTGAATGAAGTTTCTTTTAATAAGTGGTCTACACATATGAGTGTAAGTAATGGGATGAAGTATAAACTTGATGGATGACAATATAATAACACAGTTAACATTAAATAATTCGAGAGGAGGTAATTGCTCCTTACAATGACATTATAATATGTTAAATGTTTATCTAATGCAAAAATAACTTAACATCAAGTTAAGTCCCAAGTATTATACTATTCATTGGGACACACAATAGATGATAACACATAGTATAGACAGACAGACAGACAGACAGACAGACAGACAGACAGACAGACAGACAGACAGACAGACAGATAGATAGATAGATAGATAGATAGATAGATAGATAGATAGATAGATAGATAGATAGATAGATAGATAGATAGATAGATAGATAGATAGATAGATAGATAGATAGATAGATAGATAGATAGATAGATATGAATTCAATGCACTCTGTAGGTAGCGCAATGCATTCTGAGCTGTTCTAGTGGGACCTGAGTAAAGTTGAACAGTAAAGTAAAGCTCCTGCCTGGATATATTTTCATACCTCTGAATGTGGGTGTAACCTGGACAAAGTCACGAGTGCACTGTGATCATGCTGCATTGCACTCACACACACTATTCCAGTTTTTGCTCACGTCCCCTTGAAACTTCCTCTTAAATGTGAAAATGATTTGAAAGGACTTAAAGCTTAAGAGTAACAAGTGTTGCTTACCCAAGCAACAAGTACTGTTACTGTAAGCATGCCTAGCCATAACGTCACGTGTACTGATGCACCTGTGAGTACGTTTCTACATCACTGCAGCTCGGTATGAACTGCACATCACCCATCCAGCAGACTCAGGACATTGACATCAACATTTGGGAGGGGATGTGTTTATGTCCAGATGATGAATATAAGTCAATGACTCAATCTGCGTTTAGCTCTGTTTTGCGAATCCCTGAAAAATAATCAGCTCTTTAGCTACTAAATGCTCATCGCTAATTTTGGCTATACTAAAAGGCTCCACTGTGCTAAAAGGAACAGCAGAGACAGACACTAACTCTCTGTGGGTTTGAGAGACTCCATTTCATATTACAATCACTTGATCAATTGTTGATAAATAATACCTTATGAACAAATATTATAATTATTGTTAAAAAAATATTGAATTCAGCAGTTTGAAGTACTGAGAGAAGAAAATTATTCGAAGATCATACAAACGGCTTTAGAAATGCAGTGCCTTCTGTGAAAATACACTCAGACCTTGACATCTCTAACACAACATCTACAATAGTGAGATGAAGGTAAACCACAGCAGAAGGAATGAAATCGAACGCGACACAATCTTAGCCTTCTCTGACACTATAATAGACGTACCTCACTGTCTAACTGCACTAACCATGAAACTGTTACACTCCCCAGAAATTAAGCTTGACCTAACCTTCATTCTCTGTCAAGTAAAGTAGAAACAATAAAATTAGTTGGTCTCCTACTGAGGTCAAATACCACAGCCTGCAAAGGAGATACATAGCTCATACCCACTACAATGTAAACAACTCCAATTTCTTGAACTGGAATATAACAAGCTGGTTTGCAAACATACAAACAAGCGAAAAATAACTGCAAAGTAACTATCTTAGATAATATGAATACATTTGTATGTGATACTCCTAGAAGTCTTATCATTCCATGACCTGGTGTCTTTGAAAATGCTGTGGATCATGACCTTTTCACCAGATCTTAACTCAGTTACCCACAGGCAACGCTGTCTCCTAGAAATGACATACTACTTATTTGTTTTGCTACTAAACCTAATTTCTGCCTGGTGCCAATATCCTCTGAGTAAAGGATTATGTACTGAACTTTCAGTCTCTTTATTGTCTGTGGTTAGGTTTATGGAAAATATATATATAAATATATATATTAAATCAAACAAACAAAAAAAAACAAAAACAAAAAAACAATGTGCCAAAATGTTTAGTGTTTTCTTAACCTTGAAAGCAATGGTTTCGGTAAGAAATGTTGGGGTTTAAGAATTATTCAACCAACAGAATTCAAGCAGTACTGATGGTTATGAGTCAGGCTTTTTATGTATACCTAAAGATCCATTTTAGGCCCTGTCTTATTAACTCTTTATATTAACAATTTAAGCACTGGCATAGCTAATAGTTCCATTCACCTGTATGCTGATGACACAATTATTTATTCTGTTGCTCCAACTGCTCTTAAATGGCTACAGTCTGATTTGCAATTAATCTTAAATTATTACTTACATGCTAACCAGCTAGCCCCAGTCCAAATGGACCATCTCTTCTCTACCTCTCTGACGGTAGCACTGTTTAGAGGGCGTGTTATAACCTCTTGTAAACACAACAATGGCTGACACTCTTGGCAGGCACTCAACATGCTGATATTAAACATAATCTAATTATACTCGTTCAAAAGAAAACCTGATCTGTATGAGACAAGGTTGCAACAGGAGATTTTGAACTTATATGTGAGACAGTACTTTCCGGCAACATCATTAAAATACCAGATGAGTGAGGGGCTGTCTTTTGGAATAATGGCATTCCTCCTTCTTATAGACTGTGACACATCCAATATATCAAATTGTTGAAGCTGCAATGGCAGTTCACAGTGTTCTGCGAAAACATTTTTCCTTGCGTTTGTCACCCAAATGTGTTTCAAACTGCCACTGTCAGAAGATTAGCACTGCTGCAAATCCATATAGTTTAAATGCTTCTTTTTACAGTAAAGCGCTGCTTTTATTCTAGTTATTTCAGTCATAGATCTAGTGAGAATAACACCCCCCAAAGATCAGTATAAAAGGGGCCTGGTGCACACACACCTCAGGATGCCTACTGTATCATGCAGTAAAAAAACCTCCCCACATAATGGACCAAGTCTAAATTATATATTCCACTTTTTTGAAATCCTACTTGAATCTATCCATTTATTTCACTTAATGTGGCATGCTTTTTGAGTGGATTTCAGGACAGGCGGTTATAGTAATTTATAATGAAGTCTTGCAGATGCAGTACTTTCAGCTGCTCTGCTGCTGTGTTGCTCCATTTCCGACTGGGACAGCACAAGAAAATCTGCAGCTTTAATGGCAGTAGATGTTGATTTTGGCCTGATTTTTTACCATTATTCCCTCTATACCACTCAAGATTTCTACACAGCCATCACTTATCAACACAGTTGCTGATAATGGCACTACTTAGACATCAGCTCAGACGTCAGCATAACAAAATGAATGCCTGGCCTGTAACCTGGAGACCATTCAGATTTTTGTAGTCACACTGTGCTGGGTGACAGGAAGGTGTTTGATTTTAATAATGTCCTTGCTCAGAGATAGATTGCTGGGTTTGATTTGATTGAATGATGAGATTAGTGTGGTGCAGGTTCTGGAGAATCAATAGAACATGAAGAGAGCTTTATAAGTGCTATATGACTGCTGCACCCTACAATGAGCATCTATGGGCACCAAAGAGAAGTCTGACTCCTCTGATGTCCTGTGGTGATTCATTTAACTTCACACCAGCTGATTAAACTGCCTCTGCCTTGGTTATAACAAAGCATCATGGTAAGACAATTTGACAGTGAAACCTGTTTTGTTTTGATCTGCAGCACACCGTTTTCACCTACCACTGGTGTATGGCATGTTAAATCTCACAATCACTGGTGCAGATGTACATGCAGCTCAATAAAGACAAACTGACGTAACTCAATTGAAATGATAATCTTTCTCAATTGCAGCTCTAACCCCGCAATTTAGGTTTCAAACAGTGGCTGCAAATAAATGAACATGCATGTGCATGAATGTGTTTTCACACACATTCTTTTTTAATTTATGAAGGACACAACTAAGAAAGGAAGCAGGGTAGAGAAAATGAGAAACAAGCAGAGGGGGATTTATGCTAAAATTAGGTTGTGTGAGTTATTCCTGTAGTGTTTGTCATATCGTAGCAAATTAAAAAGTAGCTTTAGCAGACTTATCAGCATTCACACATGTGAATATTTACTGAATCTCTGTGCTATTGATTTAATCCACTACATGTGGGTATCATTAACAGTGACTTCCTAAAAATAAAATCAAAAACCTATATCTCCTCTGACCAACTGCTGTGCATGCTCACATAAAAGGCAGAATATGATTTAAGTTCTCTGAATATCTGTCTCAACCACATCCACCTACACTTTGCACACAGAGCACAAAAGCATATGTAGATAGTGTTGAAATGTACCAAGACGCACAAAAAATGATACGTGTACATGTACATGTTCGGTGAGATTGACATTTACTGCAGCATGATACACATATGACGTACTACATACATCCGCAAACATGCAAATCAAAAAACGCATGCACAGCTAAGGGGGTGGATGCAAAGAGAGCGAGTCCATGAGCTGTATAAGAGCTCTTCTGAGATCCCTCTAGCCCACTGTGGGTGTTTTGTCTTTCCCGCGAGGGATGCTCGTTGTTTTGCGGAGGCAGGTTCAGCTCTAGGATTAATGAAAAGCTCCATCTTAGTCATGAAAAGAGCATTTTCACAATCTATTTAACATCATGCATACCAAAGGCTCACATTAGGCACTGTTGACTTATGCTCGCCCACAGCAGTGTTTTCTGATGCATTCTTTGCCACTGCTGTGATCTTCTGTGGGTAGGCTGCCCCCCCCCTCCAGCCGTGCCCATTGAGTCTCTTGCATTTCTCATGTTCACTGTCAGAAAACTCATTCTTCAGTGCCAAGATGAAATATGGCGCACAACTGGAGGTCTGAGGGAGTTATTGAAGAAATGAGTGTAATAAAGCTTCCTAGGACTTTAGCGTTCTTTTTGGATAATGTCTTTTTTTTCGTCAGGCGATGGATGATTGTCAACAGAAACAGTGGATTCACCGGCACAGAGCATGATATTAGCCAATTTAGCTATACCTTTATGGGTCAATCACAGCGCTCTAAGAGCTTGCTGTGAGTAGTGCCAGGTCACAGGATTGTAATGCAGGACGCTTCTACAGTGGCTGGGCTGACCTTAGTGAGACTAAAGTGGTGTAATAGGCTGCAGTGGAAAAGCTCACAGAAGTGCATTCCATGAGTGCTGGATGTTATTTCAGCGGTTGGTTCTGGTGAATTATTTAGTACAAATGGTCGTAATTACACAGTGACTACAGTGGGCGATTAGGTTGTGGCATGTCTGGATCATCATAGGAATCACAAGAACATGTGATGAACTTAAAGGCATCCCATGAACTGCTGTGCGCCCCTGTTCCCCTCTTCCCTGCCTCATGTTTTCTCTTTAGTCAGCAATTTCCCTCCCGTGAGTGGCTGGCGTCAGGCAGGCCCTCACAGAGCTTTTAAAAGGCTGTTAAAGGTCCTCGTGAGACACAACCCCCTATCCCTCTGCAGCCACCCACACCGTCCACCCAGCCCGCCGACAAAGCCCTCTAAGCAATCACAGCTTCTCAGGATGTCAGCTAGCATTATGGTAACCCCCCCGTACGCCTGCGATCAGGGCTCAGCCATGCAGGGGAAACTGGGGCAAAGCAAAGGCAGTTGCTCATAGCAGCCAAGGGAGAAACTGGTCATCTTCGCCACGTTGACCTTTGAGAGCCTTTCGAGGATCGTGAGGTGATCGCGTGGGTGATGAATGATGGTGAAAGTAATGCTCTCATTCAACTGTTGGTGTAAACACAGAATGACTAGCACAGCAGAACAAGATTCAGCAAAGACTCAAGAAAAAAGAATAAAAAAAAACGCAAATGTCATCCAATCCACTTTTTTTAAGAGGAGGGCAACTGGAGGGCCCATTATGTGGCCCCACTCTCCTGTCCTGTCCAGGTTGGTTCGTCTGTCAGAGTAAAATGGCAGGACTGCAAATTCTGCTTGACAGCGGAAGCTCCCCTTAGGGAGACTAAGTGGCGTCAACCTGTCGTAGTCACACACTGTTGCTGACAAGGTGATGATGAACAACTTTCATTAAAAGGCAGGAGCCGGGCTCTTCTCTGAGAGAGTGCGCTCCGGTCTTAATGTCAAAGGGAAAGGACCAGGGCTAGGGGAGAGGAAGCCTTGGGCCAAAACTCTGTATGAATTTACGTGCCAAGAAGCCCCATATGTCACCATGATGCACTCTCAAAAATTGACCCACAACAACCTACAATTAGAGGCACGGGAAGAGGTGCACTCCCACTCGGTTTGGATCACTCCAATGAAAATGGTTTGAGTCTTGTCACAAGCTGTCAACATCGCAGAAGCTGCAACAAACATATAATATGTGGATTCATATTGGCAGCAATGATGGCACCAAATGGCAGTGACAGGTAACTATTTTGACAATTTAAAATTTAGTACCCACAAATCATGGCAGGAGAAGTCATTTAACTGCACAGAGAAATGCTTTAAAAAGACAGAAAAGGCAAAAGCTTGTATATGGAAAAATGTCTTCAGTTTTCTACTGTCACTTGCAGCTAGTTGGGAGTTTTTTTTGTTTTTACTTTAATCTCAAATTTAGATTTGTCACTTCCATGTGTACACAACGTCATACTTAAGTGGAGTATAGAAAGTTGAGGCGCCCTCCTTTGTTGTTCCCTCCCGAGTGCAATAGTGGCCACTGGGCATATAGGACAAATCCCAATGGGCTGCCCCAATTGTAGCCTGGTAAATCAAAGAAAAAAAAAATCAATACCCTTTTAACCGGTCCTGTCTATGTACCTGTCATTCAGGGTGCCCATGAGGGCATGCTCATATCCCACACTGTATACTCACAACTGAGAATCAACCATTACCCACAGTTTGAGTTTATGTCAGCTTGAATAAATCTGACCTCAGCATAGGGCACTTGTTGATCCCAAACCTACATGTATCTGGGGATAACGTTTCCACATGAGTTTGCCTTGCACTCTGATTATGTAACTAGTAGATTATTGTCTTCTATTATTGTTGGACTAACAGCAATGTCGCATCCGGTCTGTCCCATCAGTGGGAAGAGAAATGTGGAGTTGGCAGGTGAGCAACAGCTGAGCTTCATGGGTTTATAGCCTCCTCGCAGTTATTATTTCTTCATCATCTCATGTTGGACTGAGGACAGACTGGACACTGGAGGCCAGGAGTAACATGCTAACATTTGTAGATAGGTCTGCAACAAAATACACTGATGCCTTTGAAAAATATGTAATTTGTTCTCTTTGCAGTGGTAATCTTAATCTATTTTATACTGCTGACTGTTTTATGTTACATTGAGCGAGGTGATGTCTTGCAGCCTGTCTTTCTGTCTTTTAAATAAAATGTCTTACCTGCTGTAGTTTCAAAATGTAATGCAGAGCTCCTGTTAGATTTTGAATAAATACAGAACATTGTTGCTGAAATATTGACTGTTTTAGCCATCACACTGTCACACTGCTGAGAATTTTTGACAGATGTTCAGAGTCTGTTAGGGAGGTAAGGAGTCATACTGTGTGGCATAAAAGCAAATCCCCTGCCTGAATTTTGCACAACAGCTCATCACAGGCAAAAAATTACAAACCACCTGCTATAAATGTTTCATCATGAGTCCACAGCATACAAAATGAACAATAATAATTATGATAATGGTACTAATGCTAATAGCCACATTTCAAGACTAATACTTCCATAAACAGTGTAGGATGAAAAAGATTGAAACATACATTTCCATTGATTATTCAGCAGAACAAAAAGGGAAGATGTAGAGCGTTGGATCCATTAGGGTCTACTAGCAGAATGTAAATTATGACATTAGGGGCAATAAAATATGGGATCTCTCAGTAAACACTAGTGTCTGAGGTACTCTGGTTGCCAGAGTATGGCTTTAAATGAGACGCAGCTCCCACACCTGCAATCTATCCACAAATCATTACTGGCCTAATGAGCAACATCAAATCCTGACATTACGACATGTTACTACAATCTCCATGACAACGGGGATTGCAGGAAAAGAGTGATCTGTCACTGTCACTTCCTTTGCTTTTTGCTCACCGCAGGTTTCATTCATTCCCTGAAACTTTGCATCATCAAATTTTGCTATTTCAGACTCCGAGGTTTAGTAAGTTTCCTGGCTTGTGGAAGTGTAGCATGTTGCTGCTACCCCTTTTTAGCATTACAGAAATGTATCTCACTATCGCAGTGGCCACACAGCGTTCAATTACATTGATTTTTCTTCTCCTTTTGCTATCCTGCTGGGCATTTTACAAGCTGGAGTGTACAGTGTAATAGAAGGCAAGAGGAAGAAAAAAACACTGGTTGTGCTGTTTTTTGTTTGTTTGTTTTGTTTTTCTTGTTTTTTAATCATTAAATCATCACCTCATCAGATTATTTAAAACCTTAGAAACAGCACGATTATAAAATGGCCAAATTAACCTCATAGTGTTGTTTGGTGATGACCTTGATGTAAACGTTACAAAGTCTGTGAAAGGACGCAGAAGAAAATTGTGCCCTTTTCAAAATAAATTAAAAGATATGTGTCGAGTAAAAAAACAAAGGCATCTTTGTTTCCTTTTCACCACCTCTTGCTACTTTAGATATAGCTTTGTGCTGCCCAAAGCAAGGTTAGCAGCTAAATTGAAGAGATGTTTTTAGTAGACTATTAGTGAGATCTGTGGTTACTGTATATGTATTCATATGTAATGAACCGTAACATTCAGCCAGCCGTCACTTGGGTTCATAATCTCAACAAACATGGTGGTCAGTGGATGAGTCCAGATGACTTTGGTGTCACATTCAATGTGTCCAGTGCAAATATTTTACACCGCAAAACCTGCTAAAAAATAATGACATTCCCATCCTTTATGTGTTGTGAAAATTATGATGAAATCTGCATAGGGCTGCATAGGCATTGCCTATCATTGGACTGCTGTCTGAAAAGTAAGACAATGAATACAACTAGAACAGACAGAGTTCTTGAATATGGGCTGTGTGTGTTTAGTGCTTGGATTCAACACTTTAACACTTTCACAGAATGACCTCTGCTTAATAATCATTGTGTGACCTTTAAGAGGTCATTCAGATGAAGTCTTATTTTTTGTTCAAAATCATCTATGGTTTCAGAAATCCATCGTTTCATTACAAGTCTAATTCTGAATACAAGGATTTTGTAATGGAGTTTCCCTGTGTTTGTATGTACTTAAAAATTCAAAAAAAAAAAAAAAAAAAAAAAAAAAAGATAATAATAATAATTTGCAGTCACTCTTACTTTGTTCTAAAAAGCCATTTAAAGTTATAAGGACCGCATTACACCTGTTCATGAATTTATGCATATCTCATCAACCACACTTCTTGCATAAGAAGCACTTTTCATACTCACAAGCATGGTTGCTTTGCTTGTGGATGGAGGGTTGGAGTTAAATGCTTACACCCATCATGGCAAATTGGATGGCAGTTTAATAAGTGGTGCTAAGTTTTTAAAATGAAATTGATTTTTCAGACACAGTCATTTTCTTGTTTAGTTATTACTTCAGATACTGACAAATATATCTTTGTTAGGCATAATGGTCTATGAATGTGGTGAAAAAAGTAATCATAAATGAGTTTTCTAGGGTTGTGTCGGTTAATTAGCACCTGATTAAGCGCGGTCAGTAGAGATGTCCACACACTGCTGACAGATGAGGCTGTGAGCACCATCAAAAGGATGCCCAGTAGAACAGTTTTAAGTAAAAGTAGTAATTATTAGAAATGTTTCAGGAGGGGCAGTCTAAAGGCTGAACAATGTGAAACAAATGAGCAAAGTTGCACAATATTTGTTGCAAACAATATATAAATATACCCCAAATGGAGAATGGTGGTGGCCCATTTAGTTGTACACAATGCAAACACAAAGCAAGTCTTAATCAGCTATACGGCCATGTTTTTCTTTTCTTTTCTTTTTTTGCACAGGAAATGACTTGTTATATTTGCCAGTGGCAGAAAAAAAAATCTCATTAGCAGTCAAGCTTCACTCTTTGTAAAATTGTCAGAGACATCCCCTCCCTCCTGCCCCCGAAGACTTTTACAGTGTTCAGGGCAACTTGCAAAGGCATGGCGGTGTAAACTGATGTTTGAATTGTGACATGAATGCAGACAGAGAGGCAGCGCTATTTTCTGGAGGAGACATCTTTCTCCTCTAACAATGTCCCTTTGCCTTCTATTCAGATAATCTCACTTGAGATTGCATTGTTGTGCTGTCTTCCAAAGTGTCACATAGCAATTACACACTTATAAAGACCTGTGATAGGCTGTGGAGTTAAGATGTCAAATAGTCTCACTTGAGGGGGCTGATATGTGGGGTATCTTTGATATTGCTTTTTTTTTTTTTTGCCTCTGTCTCATCTCCCAGAAGATGCAATATTGGGTAAGGTTAGCCTCCAACTGTCCTGTCAGTATAATCTCCATCGGTAGCCATGGCAGTGTTT
>OMNW01000005.1:3947-19195 GCA_900303245.1 Selene dorsalis | reverse complement strand
TTTTTTTTTTTTTTTTTTTTTTTTAGTGTCTTTTAAATCCAAGTTTAGTTACATTTTGGAACTGATTCTATCTGTGTATAATTTAGTGTCTGAAAATTGACAGTTGTGGGTCGAAATCTTTGATTACCATTAAAAAGCAGAGGTCTGGTGTCATGCTGTGAGAACTCAGATCTTTGGCATCTAATCACAGGCAGCGTTAACACACTGACAAGAGTTGGAAGTTTAGTACCAAAGTGTCACAGTGTGACTGCTGCTCAAATCTACTAATTAACCAGCGTATGGCCTGAAATCACACTGAATACATTTACAGCAGTGCTTGGTATACATTCCACATAGCCGTGTGTTTATGTCACTCCTTAAAAACACAGTGACTGCGCAGTCTGACTCAAACTGCAAATGAGGTTTCATTGGTGATGTCTCAAACATCCACATAACATGAAATATGGCTGTTATCACATGATGTACAGGGGACACTGGGAAATATTTGGAAATGGCCATTCAACTGAAACCATCCTCTGATCCATTCACTGACAGAACCAGCAACGTCATAGTTAGTTTCCCATCACTGTAACAAAAACACCACCAGTGACTTAGACACTGTTTCAAGTTTGCATATTGCCACATGTGTGCAGGAACAAAGCTTGTGAACAGACGGCTATCAGCCCACACACTGACCATCTATTACATGGTGAGTGCCCATGCCCACCTGCAGCTTTGGAAACAGTCCTTGTGCTGCCAACATCTGCTGCAGGTCTCAAAGGACCTGTGGGCTATAGACCACTAGCTTGGATGTCTAAGTGTGTCTGTCTTTGATCTGCACGGGAGTTTGAAGGATAATGAGAACTGTGTTCTTGAAAAAACACAAAAATTAAAAACACACTTCTATTATAAGTTTTTACTGGAGCACAGACTCATCCTAAAGGTGTCTGAAAAGTAACTTTACAGGTTAAGGAACAGGTGTTCACACTCATGAGCTGGCAGTATAATCTAATCAATTATGCATAAAAAAAGATTCCCCACATGCATAATAAAATGAAGTCTCTCCGTAGGAAGGCCTATAGATCCGGCACCTGCTGTTGCAGCAAAATGCTCCATCCTACACACAAAACATATACACATCTTCTCTGTTGTAACATGCACTCAGTGTTTTCTTCCTCTAGATCAGGATTATTATCACCAAACTGTGCAAACTCAGAGAGGCACCATAAAAATGTCAGATTTTTACAACTAAAATGTCAAAATAAAAAATAAATAAATAAATGAGGAAGCCCAATTCTGAAATGTTAATGTTAATGGGTTTTTCCATCCCAGCCCATGCCTTATCCCTACATCAAGACAGACGTGGGTAAAAACATAACCTCCACAGCAGAGATAATTACAGAATTGCAAAAGGTAGCAGCACCGGTCAATAGTTACAGATGATAGTGCGGTTTGCATGAGGTTGTGGTGATGAATTCCACCAAACCGCTTTCTGAATTGTCTATTTTGGGCCATTTCCCTGCTAAACTCACTATGAAATACATCAAATATTGATGTATTTACTATTGATTAGTCTGTTCATTATATCCCCAGTTAATTGATTACACAGTATGTCTATAAAATGTAAGAAAACAAGAGGGATGCCCCTTATAGTTTGTTGTTGAAAAAACAATGTTTTCAAGTTTCTTGTTAAAAACTCCAAAACCCAAAATATATTCAGTCTGCATGAAGGTAGGGAAAGAAAGCATTAGTATTGGAGAAGCTGTAATCCGAGAATGTCTTTCACTTTTGTTTCAAAAGGGACTGAAACAATATCAAAGGAGGTAGTCTTCAGTCTGCAAATTGATTCACAGACAAATTGTTTCAGCTCTACAAATAAGACAAAGCACCATTTGCATTCATTTGGAGTTCTCGCCAACCAAATACATAATAAGGTTTATAAATATACAAATCCTTAAAGCAATTACACTGACCCCCCGAAAAAGACAGTTTTATTCAGTGGAAGATGTGTTTGCCCAGGGCTGACTAAATAACCAATTAGGCCTAACTGTGTTTATTATCAAGGGCACACAATCAGAATTTCTCCAGGAGGGAAGTTCCAAGAAATATTATTCTGATCATTGTTTTTGAAAGTTTTTTTTTTTTTTTTTTTTACATTGAAATAAAATTTTCCACACATCATTTAAACGTCACTGTAAAATTCTCTTTTCCCGATTTCATTGCATTTCCGTTTGTGGCTAAAACGCTGAGCTTCCTGACACAGCGCCCCCTGCAGGAGCCAGCTGGTCAATTTCTGTTCAGAGAAGCAGGAAGGCAGGCCTCACAGCCGAAGTTACCGTCTCGTGAGTAAAACGTCGCCGCTGTCAAACTAATCCCACATGACTGTACTTAAAAACTGCACATGACCAGGATGATGAAAGAAGACAGAGTTAAAGCTGTTACAATCACTGAAGGGAGTGTGGGCATGGAGGGAAGTGAGACAGACGAATTACAAACACTTAGCACTGCTGCTGCTGTTTGTGTGTAAACGTGGATCATGATCAGAGTTAACTCAGTCACATCTAAACACAGACGTAAGTCACAGAAGTTTAGATACAGTGAGTCTTCCGTTCCCTGAGTTTACAAATAAGAGAAAACTGTTTCTGCTGCAGAACCTGTCTGAGAATCAATGCGCGTGGTAACATGATTTATAAATAACTGTCAGGACAGATGATGCAAAACAAACGGGGACAAATAATAGTGAATTCAGCGCGTTTTGTTTTCAAAACTATGAAAAACTTTGGACTTAAAAGTCGATTAAAAGATGATGGCAACTTATGACCGATTGAGTGAGCCTATTCATCCATTCATTTATTCATGCATTCATTTATTTACTACTTGAATTTCTACTTTTGCTGTTTATGCCATGACAGCACAGATGCAGAACAGGAGTAAATTGGTGGATGGTAGGAACTTGTTCACTTTAAGATTAATTAAATTAAAGTCCCCTATTTTAGGAAAACCTAAGTGTAGTCAGTAGAAAATGCTACACATTGCTGGGCCCATGTCACTCTGCTGCACACTGGTGACCATGGCTGCCTGAATCAAGTTCAAGTCTCTAACACTTGCCTTCGGGATGACCTCGGTACTTGAACTCAATTGCACAAGCTTATGCCACTTCTTGGATGCCGTGTTTCTTGATGGACTGTGGTTTTGGCATTGACCTCCCTGCGCATGAGGCAGTCGACAGTTCACACACTGTTCTGTCTGTGGCTTGGGAGCAGGGGTGTCCCTCTGTATCCTCAAGAATCACTTGAAGACTCATCTCCTCTGAGAGCACCTTCTCTCATAACACCACAGACACCCTAACCCTATCCACCACATTTTACTGACTCTTACCGACTGCACCGAGGCTGTAATGTTGTGTATATGGCTCTGAAATACAAGCATCTGCCAAATGAGTGAATGTAAATGAGTAACAGTGGTTTCCATCTTTAATTTATAGTTTGTGACAGACACCACCTATCTTTTTGTTTGCTGTCACCAGCTGAAACAAAAGCAGAGTGAGAGTGGGTTGTTGTGCTTAATTGTGAGTTTCCCGGTTTTCCTGTGTATTACATCAGAGGCAGGTGTGCTGCAGTCATCAGTAGATGCTGTGTTCTCACAGACCTAAGCATCATCATGATGAGTTAATGGTCACAGATACCTGTTTGCTGTGTGATACCTGACTATGTATTTGATTGTAGAGATGTTCATCCTGTATATGGCTTTACTGTAGTGAGTACTGGATGCATGCTGTGGTATGTAAACTAGCAGAGATAGAAGGATGAATGGGGTGGTGTGTCAGGTGTTTATTTAATAAATGCAGTCAGAATGCTTTAATGTTATTGATGTGCACATATGTTTTAAGTAAAGTAGGTTTATAATGTATTTGATTCAGGCTTAAAAGGCTATAAAATGTCAAAAAATAATTTTACCTCACCAGCAACTATGTCACATGAACCATCACGAATATACCATCATATCTGACAAATAGGAGCATAAAATCTAAGCATTAAAGAAGCTGGAGCCAATAAATCACTGAAATGATAAATGAATCATTAGAATATTTGCAGAATGACTCATCTTTTCGCATCTATATTTGACTAATGGAAGAAACTTTTTAATGTTCATTGATCCATCATTTGTTCTGTCAATTAGGTCAGAACACAAACTCACCATCGTTTCTCAAAGGTCAGGTTGGCGTATCAAAAACTTGATTTTATTTGGTTAAATGTTAGAGAGAAATCATTTAAACCTCAAATGCTTACCTTTGCTTTTAGAATCTGAAACAAGATTTTTTCCTAATTCATTCATCAATTCGTCCTAGACTGTTGATGTGTATACAATAGATTGCTTATGTGTTGCCCAAGCCTCAGTGACGGCACTTCAGGGCTCAGAGCGCAGTGTTTTTCCCAGCCAATTTTAAATAAAAGGGAGTGTTGGTGCACTCGTCTGATTTTAGTGGACCCCTGTGGGATAGCACCAGCAGGTACTGGTGCTAAAATTAATGGGCAGTGCCTTTGAAAGTTGCACCAAAGCTATACTTTAACATTATTTAAGTTCATATTTTTTCCTACACATCAATTTTTTGCTGCGTTGCAGGAAATCACTTGGTGAATCTCTGTCTTGTTGCATTTTAGAGGTGTGTGGGAATATATGGGACTGTGTTTCCACCCCCCCCCCCATCCCCTGTTGTCTCCCAAAGTATTAGTGGCAAACACTTGAATTCTGCCACAATCTTCTCTCAGATACACTGGAATAAAAAAGGTTCCTGTCTGTGAAGATTATGACAAAGTTGTTTTGTGGATTTACTCCTCAGACTTTGTGGGTCTTATGCATTTTTGTGTTAGCTGCAGGAAATTAGAAGTGGATGGGCAATTTTGTGAAAGTGATGTAGGCGATGGCTCTGGTCTGAACAGAATTGCAACTTCCTCTTTCCCTGAGAGTTAATGCGAAGTGTTTAGATAAGAGACTCGATAGGATTCAGATTCAATAAGCAGATTTGAGGCCACATTGAGACTACATTTTGCGCTGCCTTCAGTCTTTGCTTGATGTTTGTGCGACTGTACAATGTGTTGTTCCTTTTATCATGAAAAATCTAACAAACACAGACTTTCAAAGCACTTGTTCCTGCTGATATGTCCCAGTTTTCCATATGTTACAGCTTCAAGTGATTCTGTTGGAAATGGGTCTCTCAGGGGCGTAGGTCTGATAAGACATGAATTCCTTAATCCTGACAGGCAGGCGGGTCTACCTCAACAGATACAGTAAATCAATCAATCTGTCTTAGAAGTAACAGCCTTCTGTATCGACTGAACCCCCCCCCTTTACACACAGATAATTTCTAGGACACGCTACACATTGATGGCTTGTGATGTAGCCTGTCTTCACCTCACAGCTCTGGACATATTAAGCTGTTTTAGTTTGTATTAAAGGAGGAAAAAAAACACGTAAAAAAAAAAAAAGAGGGAAGAGAAAAATAAAGGCATATTTGACCCACAGGATGAAGTACGCCAGGCATCATTACCAAGCGCCGCTTAGAGTCAACAGGAGACTTGGAGATGGTTCACCTCATGCCATCTTTTCACTGGACCATTAACCAGGCGCACAGGGCGAGCGAGTGAGAGAGCAGCCGTCAGTGCCAGAGGCTTTGAGAGACCAGGACATGTGGATATATTTTAACCTGTAGATTCAAGATTCAAGCCTGCCCTTTGAATAGTATTCAATCCAGGCCCCAAGGTGTGCATGTGATGATGGGTAGGAATTGAAAGCTTTATAGGGAGGAAACCTGGTAGCAGCGGTGAATACAAACTAGAGCCTGTGCTTTTTTTTCCACAAAAGGAGAGTCTAAACAAGAATATAGGAGGCTGAGTGACTCAAGGATAAGACTCTGTAAAGACGAAGGGTGGGAACTGAGAAATGTGTGGGTGTGTGTTTCATTGTTATAGCAAGATGATAGTCATTGAATCAGTCAGGCAGCGAACGGGAAGTCAACAGTTTTTAATATGCTGCTCTGACTCCCCGATGGTTTCCCCTCACAGCATCTTCTCCTTTTTAAGCAGCGTGAGATTTCTCCCTCTGCTCTTCCAGACCAGGAGAATCAGGACTTGTTCTCACATTTCAGTCCATTTATCTCCTGCTAGATGCAGCTCAGTGATCTTAGCCCTCCATTAGCCTGCGCAGAAAAGCATCCAGTGCAAGTAAACAAAAAATTTAGGGATGGCCCATTTCTTCTTCCCCTCTGTTCCCAACCCTGTCTTCCAAACGAATCACGGTATCTTCAAAACAACGCATTGCATGCACATCAGCAATTCGGGAAAAAGCACAGATCTGGCCTCGTGTTAATAAGCCTTGTTTGCATGTCCTAAAATTTCTCTATAGCTGGCACAGTAATGGAGCGGCTGTGTGGTGTGGTTGTCATACAGTTGATATTTCAAGAGATAAATTACACCCGTGTTTCCTCGGGGTTCTCAGGCAAGGGAAATCAAACGGCCACAGTCAGCTGTTGCATAATATCATGTCTTAGCAAGATTTACCACATATCTCAGGCTTCTAAATAAATCACAGCTGTCAACTGCACTTTGCCATATCTGTAATTAATGCACCCCAGAGTTAAAATATTCAGTCTCCCCCTTCCCATCTCTCCTTATATCTCCCTGTGCCAAACACGAGGCAAAGAGATTGCGATCATTTCAATCAATTTATGCCGTGTAAAGATGCTTCTCCCATCAAACTCCTGGTGCGGTGCCGTGCCAAATCCGTACATCACAGCGGACATGATCCCGTCAATTTGAATGAATGCGGTCATTAACCTGGTTATGACTTCATTTTTGAAGAGTTCACGTGTCGTCACTCAAATTACACATTTCCTGCTGCCACTCTGAAACCGTTAGTCGATAAATTCATTAGTTCTTTCTTTCTCTTATTATGGATCCCCATTAGCACCTGCCCAAAGGCATGGCTATTCTTCCTGGCTGAATGGCTTATCAATCAGAAACTCCAAACTCAGGTTCCAGCTTCGTCAATATGAAAATTTTGTAGTTTTTACATCAATGTAAGTTTACATCCTTCGGGTTTTTTCTCATATGTCATTCACTGAACTGAAAAACTACTCAATTGATGATGAAATGGTTCACATAGAGATGAAACCGAACTCGTAAATTCAGTGCAGAATCTACAAATAATTAGCTTTTAAATACTGAAGTGGTCTTTAGATGATCAGAAATCAGAGAGCTCCGAGCAGTTTTCCCAAATTTCATATTGATATGCTGAATATTGTTACAAAGGAAATGATTATTCTTGTAGATATCCCTCAGGAGCATAAAGAGGAGCACACACAGTGAAAGTTGGGGAAAGAATGAGTGTGAAAATGGGTTGTGATTAGTCGTACCTGGCTCCTCGGCACCGTTCACATCCTGCCCAGGTGAAAAAAGCACTTAAGTTTATTTGAAATAAAGGAGTGAGCACAATGAACCACAATGAGCGTCATAATTACATGGCAAAGTACATGGTCAGCTAATATGATAATTGTTTTCAAAGCTTTAGCTGTTATTTTCTATAATTTGGTTTGCATTGTTTCCGTGTGCCCTGTGTGCTCCGCCTTTGAGAGGCACTTCCCTCTTTGCCAACTGTTTACTCTGACAACTGTGGTCACTTGTTATGGTGAGTAATTCAAAAATGGAGGGAAACACCACTCAGCTGCCTGCAAGGCTTGGCTGAGGTGTTGCAGCTTAGAGAGAGAGAGAGATAGAGAGCGAGAGAGAGAGAGAGAGAGAGAGAGACGAAGAAGCAGCCCACATTCAGGCGGCACAGATCTGAGTGAGTGGAGGCGTCTTTCTGTTGTGAGGTATAACACAGACTGGTATCAAGATTGCTCTTTGTCTCAAATGCATACTATGACAGCTGGCAGGAAGAAATCTCTGTACATCAAGACATTTCTCCGTTGTGATTTGTGATGACAGAGGCGTGCGAGGGCCCGAAGATTCACTCTGTCAATATTATGCACATACTTTAGTTGCAAATTTTGCTGGAAATTTTGATTCTGGTAAATTTCTGTTGCTTATTGTAGCATGTGCATATGATCTGATGATAATGATCTTTGCATTAGAGATACATCATCTCAGTCAGTCGGTGGAGAATGTACTAACAGCTGTTTTGAGTATCAATTATTAATGTCAGCCATCAGTCTATTTGTTTCTTCGCATATGCTGCTTTGCTCCATTTTATATCATTGTAAACTGAATATCTGTGCCTTTTAACTGTTGGTTGGCCACAACAAAACCTCTGAGGACATAACCTCGGACTTGCTTTCTAACATTTTATACACAAGTCCATTAATGTAATTGTCAAGGACATAAACGACAGATCAATCGATCAAGAAAATAAACATTTATTACAGTCCTGTAATCATTCACTATTTATACCTGATGTATCTGTAGATCCTGGCTACGGGAATGCAGTATAATGTTGCACAATTTCATATTGACAATTTCATATTGACAATGAAAGCAATAGAATAAAATTGTGGGTAAAAATACACAGAAGGTATTCTGTCAGGATTGTTCAGGGTCAGAGTAGTTGAGGTTGATGTAAATCAGACTACAGGGTTTCCTGTTCATACATTAGGGTTTTACCACCAGACTACTTTGTAATGTGAACAAAAGGAGACATTACTAATGCATCTTTTTTTAAAGCTCATTTCAGTCATTTTTCTCTCTGTTGGTAGAAGCTCTCCAGTCCTTGTGTTTGCCGTCTCGTCCTGCTCTCACCATTCATTTTCCTCAGGGCAGCCTCCCTCTACCTTCCTATTGATCTGCTGTGCACCAACATGCTGGAGTGTCAATTAGAGAGCTCCTCCTGCCCATCTGTGAGAGGAGAGCTGCAGCATCTCTAAAAGTTTCCCTGGCTGGCTCCACCACCCAGCAGCTGCTCAGGTCTCAGAAGATGAAGAGGGGGAAAAATCGTTGGAAAAAATATACATAGATGTATCATTGTTTGTAGTTATAATGCTCCTTTTGTGAAGTGTGCCGTGAACATTTCTAATTCTAGGTGATACAAAAATGTGAGGCGGAGTTTAAAGATGGAGCCTGCTGGTTTGCAGCACATTCTCTTCATCCTCAAAGAAAACACGTCATATCTTTTTTTCAGTGAGGCACATTTGTAAAGTCAGGCAGGTTTAGGAGGGAAGCATGACTCCGAGTGGAAACGGCTCCTGTTTGTAGCATTGTAACTCCTTCTGGATCACACCCCCCCCCAGTGACTTTGCTGTTTATGTTCTGTTACAACACAAACTGTCTGTAGACCTCCTTCAAATATCCACAGACTCTTGCAACACTTACTGAATATCAAAAAAAAAAATGTCTGTACACTTGAAAACAAATCTTGGTGACAGATGTGTAGGCGAGGCGAGAACCGGGTACAATGTAAAACAACACCCACATTGCGTCTCCTTGTGCACAAAAATCACAGTTTTCATTTGATAATGTTTCAGTCAAGAACTCTCATTAAGTCGACTCTTATATAATAACGCTTCCAAACAGACGTCTTTAATGTGAGAAAAGTGAACGCAGGAAGTCTTCAGATTGTTTAAAACGCGTTCTTGTAAACAGACGGGTTGAGCTGTAATCATGGTGAAGGTGTTTCTGTGAATTCAGCTTTTATAGCTGCCGCTATAGCTTTTGAGCTCATGTATTAATACATTTATTTGCCTGAAGGTTATTGTATGGCCGTTTGAAATGAATGCTTAGTCTACTCTGAAATATGCTTGCTCTTGCACCTGAGGAAAGGCTGCTCTCCCGATATGGATCTCCTGTAATTCCTGTAGCTGTCTTTGACATTCTGCAGTTGGCAAGCATTCCTGTTGTGTCTGTTGTACATGTTTATCGAGGTACTGTACACCATCGGGGGCTGATTTGTAAATACACAAACATTTTGTCTTCTTGTTCAGCACCCCCGTGATTTGTTTCCTTTCTTGTTTGTCGCAGAGATTTAAAAGCAAACTGAAACCGAGGTAGATTTACATCGTGTTGGACTGAAAAATTTGTGCATTGAATCTGTGTTACACACAGAGTTCTGGAAATAAACTGTACACAGCGAGCATTGATACATGTAACCTGATTTCACTGAATATGCTAATGCAACACTTTTCGATTCAATTACTGCATCACTACTGTATATGTCGTGTTGAATAAAACTCGTGAGAGGTGTTCTGCACTGACCCTGGTGGTTGATTAAAGTGGGATTCATAGGTTTCAACAGAGTGATGGTGGTTTTGTGAAATTATTTATTCAAAGGAAACAGGCAGCCCACCCTGAATGCACTCAGATCTTCCAGATTACAGAATGAATTATCTACATCGTGGCCAAAGAGGGAACACGGTGAGATATTCATCTGGAACGAGGCAAAACAAGCTGATTAACATGATAATGCTTGATGTAATCTTGTGAAGTGTAAGATGTGTCTCTTTCAGTTGCACATGGGATACTACTTCAGATTGGCCCGCCGTTTTTTTTTTTTTTTTTTCCCCCAGGCGGAGAGATATAAGCGCTCTCCCCACCGGCCCTTCTTTGTATGAACATGATGTTTGATGACGTCTGTCTTAAAATCCGCAGGCTTGTAGGACAGCTTGATATTTGAACTCTTCAGTGTTTACAGTCGTATGTTCTTTTTGCCTATCTAAACCGCGATGTGTTGGCAGAAGCAGCAGCAGCCGCAGCTCTCACTACCTCTGCTTCACTGTTGGTTCTGATCTTTTAGATATGCTGGTACATGAGTTTTTATTTGGTTACAGGGGCTAAGGTGAGTTGGCTGGCTCTGCTGTTGTCATCTGCTGTGCAGCAGTGAAAGTGGACCTGCAGTGAATCAACTTTGAAAAATTACTTCTCACTCAGTAGGAGATAGTTGGGTGCATTCAAAGGACCTTGTCACTTCCAATATGCTCTCAATGAATCTCAGCCGTTGCCGATCCAAGGCTTCAACCCACTCCTCTGTAAAACCAATGTCTACAGGCCTATTCTGGCACTGTGTGCTGCTAGATTGTTCCTTCAGAGCCTATTACTGCTCCAGGAACGAACAGGGTGTAGATATGTACATACAAGATGGTCTGTAGTGGCATATTTCGTGTGTCTATCTCACAGGCGTGTGTGTATGTGTGTGTGTATGTGTGTGTGTATGTGTGCCAGAGAAAGGGAAAAAAAAGACAAAGGGGGGGATGATAATGTCAGTGTGTGCAGATGTGCGCCACAGTATGGAGCTAAGAATCTCAGAATCCAGTTTTAAATCTGCATCATGTACCTGGTGAGCTTGTTTACAACACTTAAATCTGTACAGAATCTGCATCTAATAACCCTCACAGCCTTGAAACAATAAACTCAGCCACATCCAAACGGATAAATCTTGGCACAAGTTGTATCACAGAGCTTAAAATAAGGCTCTAGACTTAAGGTTATCGTTGTATTGGAGCTCTGCCTCTAAGCGTGCTCAGTGTGTGTAAAATATTTCCTTTGCTGCAGGTGGAGATCCGGACAATATTTCGGTCATGTTTGAAAAATGAAAATGTTTTGAAAATGTCCAGTATCTTCAGCTGTGTTAATGGCTTCCTCCAATCGGGATTCCTCTTGCTAAATGCAATGATTTCTTAAGGTGGTTATTTTGCTTCTTGCCTACTTTGGATATAAAAGCAGCTCTCCATCTGTAATAGCATAATTACCATTTCGCTCTCATTATTCAGGCCCTACCCCGGTCGGTTTGTTGTACTTTCTATCCTGGAAGGCACAGACTTAGACGTGCCTAAGAGACACTGTGACCCACATATGAATTCCATTATAATATATGTAATTGATTTTGCCTGTAGGAGGAAGAAATACCTAGGTAATGTTGGAGTGGTCCATTTTTGCCCAAAGAGATATTACCTTTTATCCTATGGCTTATTCAATCCTTTTCAACTCCCCCTTAATGTCTCTTACGATTTGACAGGCCTGGAAGAGACATATAATGTAGCAGCAACGATGATACATTTCCCAGGAAATAATAATTTTCAAAGCAACTCTGAGGGGCAACCTACTGCGACCTCCGGTCTTGTTGCCGGAGCTGTAAAGCAGTTAGTGCTCTTTTCAATTTATCCCTTTGATGTAAACTCAAAAACCCAAAATAGGACGTGTTACAGTCAAAAAAGTCAAAATGTTGTGATAGAGGCCGAGTGGGTGCGTTAAAGAAGTTGGAAGGTGAGAATGAAGCTCGTGGGATGTGGCTTTCGGCCTTGTCAACCTTGAGAGTCCATGGCAACCTTTTGAATTCAAAGGGTTAGACGTGGGAAGAAGAGAGCGAGTGAGAGAGAAAGAGAAATGATCTTGAAAACAGAACTGTCTCTACATTCCACATAAGACTGAAGTAAAAAGGTTAAGTAGAAAAAAAAAAAAAAAGCTATTGAAATGCTCATACCAATACAAATCCATTTGCCTTTTTTCTGTTTTCTCTGTCCACTGTCTCACTACTCTTCTCTTTTTCATCTTGTAGGAATTTGCTGTGAAGCCTGTGGACCTAAGCAGGCCTGAGGGCTCTGACATATACCAAATCCCTGCCCAGGGGAACAGGGAAGATTAAAAACTTCTGATTGAGGTGAAGAGGAAAGACAGAGAGAGAGAGAGAAGAGGGGGAGACGGAGAGAAAAAGCTTATCGTTCACCTTTGTTCTTCCTAATGCCCCAAGTGAAGGATCTCCATAGGCAAGTCTGAGAATAACAGCAGACAGGAAGAGCAGCTGCCCACCACTGTGGTCAGATGATTGAGTGAGAGAACAGAATTACACCCTGTGAAAGAGCCAAGCTCATATTCTACATTAATTGAATGCCTGGGAGAGAGGAGAGACATGAGCGAAAGCCTTTTCTGTGCCAACTGCTTCAAGAGGTTTTGCAATTAACCCTCTGGCCGTCATAAAATAATACCTGGCTTCTGTTGTTTTCCAATTGCTGGGTTTGGTCGCACAGTGTGGATGTGTGCTCAGGCTGTGGTCATGTTCCAACCCCCGGTGTGTAGACTGGATCGGACCGGCTGTCAACGAAACAGCCTGTTCCTACCGCTGCTGCTGCTGCTTCTCTACAGCTCCCTCAAGGCCGCTCAGGCTGCCAAGCCCAAAGGGCCAGGACACACACATTTGAACTCCATCCGCATAGATGGGGATATCTCCTTAGGTGGGCTCTTCCCAGTACACGCCAGGGGCCACGATGGCAAGCCATGTGGGGAGCTGAAGAAGGAGAAGGGCATACACAGACTGGAGGCCATGCTCTTTGCCCTTGACCGCATCAATAATGACAATAATCTGCTGCCTAACATCACACTGGGAGCGCGAATCCTGGACACCTGTTCCAGGGACACTCACGCCCTGGAGCAGTCGCTCACCTTCGTGCAGGCGCTGATTGAGAAGGACGGATCGGATGTCAAATGTCTGGGCGGAGGGGCGCCCATCATCACCAAGCCGGAGAGGGTGGTAGGCGTCATCGGAGCCTCCTCCAGCTCGGTCTCCATCATGGTGGCCAACATACTACGCCTGTTTAAGGTAAGACATACACCTCTTTGTGTATATGAAATGCACAGAAGAAATAACTGCAGTGGTGCCTGCTGATGAATACTGTATGAAACTGAAAACTATGATTTGTGCTCTATTGATCCTCCTATACATTTGTGTGAATAATTAATAACACTCTTTGATACACAACATAAGCTGCTGTACAGTGCGAGTGAGCTATATGTGTAAGATGTCTGCTGCCACACTATGGACACTTTCATAACTTTAGAGAGGAGATCCCAGGTTAAATCTCATCATCATTCTGTCTGACTGTTGCCCTGGAGGGGGTGGTTGCTAAGCAGTGAGAGCTATTGCCTGTCACAATACAGAAGTGATTAATAGGGCACTACTTGATTTCATTTTCACCCCACAGCCTTTCTTCCAATCAGTTTGCTGTTTACATCTGCTTATACTATGGAAAAAATATGTTTCATTCATGGACATTTGGACGTTTGATGAATTATTAAACGTATATTTTACGGTCTATCCAGCTAGCCACGGCAAGATAATAAGCTCTTTCTATATTACCGGAGGTTTGATCACCATTTTTAAGGCTCGGCTCATTGCAAAATAATACACCTTTCTTTGACTTTAGGAGGAATTACTTTTTATTAAGCACTGTCATGCGTGTCTGAGATTGTTTCACAGACAATTACACAGGTTAGCTCAGATGTAACTCAAATCACTTTGTGTAGGACTGGCGAAGTAGTGGCTTATTTAAATCCTGTCTTAATTAGAATGAGGGATTCTTTATCAGATAACACCCAGGCTTCAAAAAACAACTTCAAAATGTGTTTCAGATCCTCCCTGTTAAAAAGCTGATTATAATTCTGACTCCAAAGATTTACTTCACCTTGATCTCGCATGAAAATTCATGTCTAATTCACACAATATTCCCTCATGTCTCGGTTAAAAGAGCTGCAAGGTCAGATGGTGGCTCAGTCACAGGGCCGTCCCACCAGATGATTGTTTCCTCAACAGACCAGGTGTTCACTGTCATCAGAATGGATTTTAACCCTCTTGACTACCCACTGGATTTTCATATGGCTGCCCCTCTAAGTGTTGATGATTCATATCCTCGGCCGAGAAGCTTTAGATTTGAACCTTATCATGTCAAAGCATCTGCCTTATTATTATTTTCATACTGAACCAGACTGAGACTATCATCCTAAACAACAAGCCCACAGGCTGCTGTGCACCAGGTTATTATGACCCCATTGAGTTTTGTTGCTAGGCGACATCTAGTGGTTGTAGTTGTGACATGAGAAAAGGAAAAGGTGTCGTGATGTGGTATAAAGAATGACATTGTCCATGGTAAAAAGAAGGAGGGATTGAATGTTTTGTGAAAACACTCCGAACCGTTCGGTTCGTCTGTCTCTTGACCGTAACCCTAACCTGTTGGAACAGCACTGCCCCCTATTCCCTGTTTGTACGTTTTATACAGAATAAACAAGGCACAATAACTGTGCAACATTCCCACCTTGAACAGGCTGTATAAAAGGAGCTTGAATCAAAACGTGATCATGTGCGAGAGGAAGACGTTCAAACAATGGGTGCATATAGTAATCATGACAAGAAAGACTTATTTTAACCCTTATCACGACTTTCCCAAGTGTTTTTTGCGCCTAAACCTAATCACGCCATGACTGTTGTTATGGCAACTATCGTGACGACTGGTATGCTGCTGT
>OMNW01000003.1:9588-19683 GCA_900303245.1 Selene dorsalis | reverse complement strand
ACCGGGATCGGAACCCGAACCGGAACCGGAACCCGAACCGGAACCGGGACCGGAACCCGAACCGGGACTGGAACCCGAACCGGAACTAGGACCGGCACCGGAACCCGAACCGGAACCGGGACCCGAACCGGGACCGGGATTGGGATCGGGATCGGGACCGGGCTCGGAACCGGAACCGGGATAGGGACCGGGACCAGGACCAGATCCGGGATCCAGACAGGGACCAGAACATGGACTAGGAACTGATATGTTCCGACGCTTCCGACGACATCTGCTGTATTTGACTTTACATGGCTTTGAACTCTGGCTAATTTCCTTTCAAAGACTTGGAAAGTGACATAAGTCAAAAAGTCTAGCTACACACTAATCCAAAATGGCGCTCATGAAAAAGCCCCCACTTCACTAGTCGTGTGTTTTAATGCTTATTGTTTCACTTTGTTTCTTAAAGAATCTGAGGTGGGACATTGAATCATCAGGGTCATCTAGTGGGGAAAGTTACAAGTACTTCTCTCTAAGTGTAGCAGAAAGGGTGGTCCTCACTCCATCTGCACAGTTACTTGGAGCTCAGTATGATGCCCATACAGGAATGTGTGTGTGTGTGTGTGCGTGTGCGTGTGTGTGTTTGTGTGTGAGAGAGAGAAGGAGAGAGGGGAAGTGCAAGGTAGAAATGTAGAGAAAGATACCTGAAGAGCTTGTACTCCAGCTGAGATCTGTAGGTTTGCCTGGGCAAGACATATATTGTCAAAGAGAGAATGACTTTCACTCTGGCCCTTGTTAAATTGCAGACCCCTTCAACTGCACTTCTACAAGCCTGATTGGCACTCTTACTGCCATCTCTCTTTGTACCGTGTAGTACAGGCTCAAATCTGACAGTAGCTAAGTTGCCAACCAAGGTACTGACCGAAGACTTGACAAAGGAAATATTAGCTGCAGGTTCTGGAGTCCATTCTGATATAGTTAAACTCCATCTAGGAAATACGGGTATGGATAAATGAAATGGACCATCCTTGAGTGTGTCCTTGTTTTGATGGCAGCCACCAGAAAGGAAGGCACATGAACGTAGCAGCTTTCATTTAATGTCAAGTGGATTTTTATTGATTTCTTGGTATGATCTCAGCATGTTGGTAAATGCATGAAGGAGAAATTCAATCTGCATTTGAATACGATAAAGGTCAGAATGGAAAAGTACTTAATTTTCTTTACCATCTTGACTTTTCTTTCACCTCTTACGTTCCCAAAGTATTTTCATACCCTCTTAAAGAATCTAGTCGCAGATAGTTTGAGACTTTAAGCTACTGTATCTGTGAGATTCTCATCACCACACAGAATACAGGTGACAACTGCAGAGAAAGGATTTCTGTCTGTGGTGCTGACAGCACTGAAAACTCTCAGCAGAGTTCTATTAACCTCCATTGTCTGCAGGTGATGGTGGTAGAAATGACAGAGTTGGATATGGCGCCTTCAAAGATGTGAATGTCTGTCTACTACCTTATGAACTGTTTTGGTGCATGTAAGCCCATCTCATATGGCCTTATCAGTAGGATGGTAAGAAGTTATGAAACACAATCCATAGAGGGCAGTGGATCTTTCAATCAAATCTTATAATCTTATTTGAGTATGCTCAGTCCACTGAGTAAGAACATGAAAAAACATTGGAATGACCAATAAGTATCTATATACTTATATGAGACATTTTAAGTTTTGCTATACTACATAGACATTATTTACAGCTGATAAATTAAGAGGTTATGGCAGTAAAGCTTCTTTACTGTCCTGGATGCTACAGTGACTCAGTGTCAGGTTGGACTGGATCCAGTTGGTTAGCATGCTAACCTCTGTAGAAGATAAGAAGCGATTGAAATAGTGACGGCTTAAGGATGCTGAGCTTGCAACACCTCGTCTAGACTAGTGAGCTAATGCTAATGCTGACTTGCAACAGCACAACTTACAAATAGCTCCTTTTAACAATCCCTTAAAGAGGAACTACGCAAGATTAATTCAACAGCTTTGGAGGCTCTCCGTCTTCCCCCTAGCATCTCTTGGCTGAGAACCAGCCTTGTAGATCAGTGCGTCCGACCTGGTGTCCCAGCTCGTCTCGGCAAGTAACCCGTAATCTTTTGTTTATGACAGATAAGACCACACAAATGCACATATCATGAAACGTATATGTGATATATAACAGTATCCATCGCTCCACGGATTGCCTTCCCGCCAGCTTCGTTGAAAGCAAATGCACATGGCCAGGGTGGGAGGGAAGAGGGTCAGCAAAACAATGAAAAAGTGACCTGACTCGTATAGTTCCCCTTTAAAGCTCATTCAATAATATTTCTACGCCACAATAAATTTCTGCTTTTATTCTCAGGAGAGTACTTTACATCCAACCGACTTTGCTTTTCCAAACAGTGACTCTGGTGACAGCCAATCAGTTACCGTAACACACACAGTGACAAACGCATACAGTTTCCAGTTCCATTTCACCTGAGCCGCAAGTTTGCACCCTCAGGAGGCCTCGCAGACAAAGTGAGTATATGCCAAGTCCACAAAGACAAACGTCGACTCAGTTTTCAGAAATTTCACATGACGATGGACATTCCTAGGTGAAAGTGTTTTTATCACCACTGTAAGTTTTAGATCTATTGTTCTATTAAATGTACAAGTCATTTGCAACACAGAGGCCCTTATTTACTAAAGGTCTGTGTGTGTAAAAACTAGAGATGTTCTGATACCATTATTTCCCTTCCGATACGATTCCGATACTTGTGCTGTGGGCCGATATCGAGTATCGATTCCAGTGTGTTATTTAAAAAAAAGAAAAAGTCTTTTTATACACTGTGTGTGTGTATAGTACACACTACTATGCCTGCATGGATGTGATATGATTATCATAGTTGTCAGGCCTGGTTCAGGTTGAACCCTTTGTAAAACATGAATGAATACAGCAAAATAAAGCCATTTAACTTTCTTTTATTGTCAGTTTGACAGTCAGACACAACTGAAAATGAACAAATATCTAGGAATACATAAAAATTCCTTTAAAAATAGTGTTTTCACATTTGTTTTCACTCGGGTCCAAATGCCACACCGCTGGCAGAGCGTCATGTTTCCATAACGACTGACTGGAAAACAACGAGCAGTACGCCATGTTTACATGAGTCCCGACTGAATAAACGACACTCTGAGAACTAACGCTAAACTTTAACAACAGAGACACACACATGTAGTACACAAGCACAAGGGGTTATTTGTAGTGCTGGTCGTTTCATTTTATAAACAGACCGCTCCAGAGTTGGACTGTCGGCGCGTAATGGAGCTAATTGGTAAACACATTCCTGTTTCTAATACACATGGTATCTGATGGGTACCTGGACTCCAGTACTCGCCGATACCGACGCCGGCATTTTTGGCAATATCGGAGGCATTTCCGATACCGGTGTCGCAATCAGACCAAGTCTAGTAAAAACGTGTGTAAATTTGATGTCAACTGCAAACAAATGTGCAAACTGATCTAATAGTGCACACTGACCTGCACTTCTACATGTGCAGGTCAACTCTCCACGGTGGAACCCATTAAAACGCATCACCTGTAAAACACAAATACTGTAAGCCAAACCTACAGTTTGTTACATGCACATGCAATGTAGTAGTACTCTTTGTTTGGGATCTTAATAAATCAGGCACAGTCTAAGGAGATATATCCTGTCTGTGGTTCAATGGAAAATAGGTTGTCATAACACTCAAACTAATATTTGTATAATAACTGCATTATCACCAGATACTGTGTGCTCCGTTTTCTCTGGAGGAATATTAGTTTATCATCTAGGCTTTTCATTGTGGGGCGTCTGGGCTAGCAGCAGTCTCCAGCTGCACAGCAGTTCATTGGGGTAAAACGATACAGTGGCTGTCATCAGTTATTCTTCCTTATGGCTAAGTGCTGGGAGGAGAACTGCTCTCACTGGTGCTTAAGATGCTCCTTTCACTGAGCAGGCAGTACAGAAGCTGCCTGTGAGTGTATAAACATGGCTGTATGTGACCAGTTAGGTGAGCAGCTTGAGAGAAGTGGAAGGCCTGAGGCAGGAAACAGCTTGAAGCCTCTGCCACAATTTTTACATTAATCTGACGAATTCATTCAATTCCAAAGGAAATGCTGCAATTTAAGGATTTACTTGAAGTGGCAAAGGAAATCTTGCAAAGTTCTTTGCAATGGGCCTAAATTTTTGTGAACATGGAACTGTGGAATTTAACATCAAGCTGTGATGACACAAGACCCCTTTTTCTATATCCTGTTTATTTTTTATTGAGCATTACCACTATACAGTGTAGATACAAAAAAGAAAGAAAGGCACAATGCTCACTCCCCCCCTCTCTTCCCCACATCAACCTGAGGTCAGAAATGAAACAAAACACTGCAAGGAACAATAATACAATAAGATACATTAAGAAGAGAAATGCATCCAAAAAGAAACAAAACTAAGACGTTATATGATTTTTAAAGCTCTTCAAACCGTCTTGGCGAAAACCTCCATTTTTACAGCTTTACTTTGCAGAAAACCTTTCTGATCCACTTGGCTATGACAAGGGGGCAAAGCTTATAAATATTACCTGCCCAGTAACAATGTGGTAGTTGGAATGTCAGATATTGCCCTATATATACTCTTTGTTTCAAGTTCAAAACTGTACAATGCATCTTGCTACAAGTCTCATAAATTAAAGTAGTAAAAACAAATCTGGCAGTGTATTGTCAGCAAGAAATAACCACACCAGAACTCTGCAGCGTCCTCATTTCCACTTGAGGCTTGCTGCTTTAAATCACCAAAATCTCCAACAGAACTGTCAGCAGGCAAATTTCAGGGTGGGTAACAGTTTGTTGTATGACATATGACTGCCATGATAAACTGGTGGGAGCACTCTTAAAAGGGTGTTTGATACTGTACTGGGGGCACAAAGTAGGGCTTGCAGACCTAAATTATAGGAAAACATACATGTATAATGTAATATATTGTAGCTGCACTACCACATATAGGTATAGTTAGGCTATAATGTGACACTGTGTGCACAATGAAAGGCGATAAGTCATTTAATAGCATGATATTAATGGCTATAACATTTTAATTTTCTCTGCTATAATAAAAGCCTGTGGCAGAATTTCTACAGCATATTGTGACCGTGATCTGAGGTGTGAACACTAACGCCTTCGAGCCCTTAGGAGAGTATTTAATATGTGCAAGCATACTGCACAGATATTATTCCTAATTACATCTGTGACCACGGGGAAGTCATATCCACATGAAAGACAAAGACGTGCGTCAGAAACGGTAGCTATATTAAAGAACATGGATTACAAACGGGGAAGGCTGATCTAAATCTATCATCGCTGTAGCCCACAGATGACAGCATCAAACATATCAACATCAGTCTGCAAGTGTAATGGCAGCGGCTTCACAGGGAGGAATGCACACGAGACATCAACTATCTTCTGGGTCTATTTAAAGGCGCTTTGTGAAAAAAAAAAAAAAAAGAAAAGAGGCAAGTGACGTTGCCAGAGAGCAGCAATGTTTTCAGCCGCTGAATTTTGTTGTTGACGTTTTTTTTTGTCTTTTCTTTTGCCGTGCATCACGTACATGCTTCCCCACTCTCTCCCACTGCATGTGTCAGCAGCAATTATTCACCACAGAAATGTTCATCTGAGAGGAGATGCATCTGAGAGAATATTTAGTGGTCATTACACACATGCGAGGCTGCATTCCTAGGATCACTTAACCGGAGTCTGAGACTTCTCTAACACACCCGCAGTACTCAGAACGAGATGAGAGCTTATTGTATCTGTGCAATCAGCATTCCTTCCCGCAGAAATGAAGTTTGCAGTCAATACCCATCCTCTACACGTCGAGGAATATCCCATTAACTAATTGGAGTACATAACAGAAGGATATTGCATTTGTCTAAAGTACGGATACTGCATATCTTTCTGTCACATTAAAAAAAAAAAACAACAATTCAATATATCAGTGACAGCATGGTATCAATCCAATCTCTTCAAAAAGAACAATAGTTTAGGCAAACTATTTAAAGGGGGCTGTGTGGAGCATTTTCACATCAATAAATCATTTGGAGAAATTAGTATAATTAGCAGAAACAAATGAGACCACCATTGAGAGCAGGCCTGGCAGCCTCTCAGCCGCACTCTGCATTCTTACTTTGGTGTGCCACGGCGTTAGATTTGGCTGGTGATCTGTTGGACTGCTTTACAGTGCAAAAACAGAATGAGGGGTCTCCTGTTGTGCCAGTGCAGATGGAGCTGGAGCTGTCAGAGTTTTTGCCAGTGGCAGATGGTGGAAGGAGTGAAAGGCAAATGGAAGCAGGCTTATCCTCTTCAGTGGAGCAACTTTAAAGTGACTGGTGTCGCCGGCAAGACCACTACCATCAAACTGCTACCATTAAACTGCTACCATTAAACTGCTACCATCAAACTGCCACACTCAAAAAAAAAAAAAAAAAAAAAAGGTTGCGATATGCAACTTGTCATTAACATTTGCCTCTCTGACCTCAATGAAACTAGACGACATGTTTTTGTTCTTTCTGAAATTGATTCGGTGTTAGTTAGTTAAACTGTTTATTTAAAACTTGCTGACACGAGCAATATCAGCTGCCATAATCTTTGGTCATACCAAACCGAGTGTAGCGCTGGCAACAGTAGTGGACTGATCTTATGATTTTAGCTTATAAGGATTACTAGGATGATGTTAGATGCTACAAAATAGTGCTGATTCGTCATCATCATCAGTTCCACTACAGTATCAGCTTAGCTTTGGGTATAGGCTTCGACTTATTCCAGACCAAGTGAGGCTCTAGTGGCAAAACCCTGAATTGAGTGAGTTTTATTGGTGATCTTCTCCAGTAACTCCTACACATTCATGAACAAAGATGTGTCATGTTAACCCTTCTTAATTACTTCCATCATCAATCGCTGGTCTACAAACACAACACTTGGCAACAGCAGAGCAGTGCAAATCCTTGTGGTATGTTTTTGGCAGTCACCATTAGGACGGTCTCGCTTCCATTTCCTCTGCCACTGCCCATCAAAAGCAGAGTACAACTTATTCCAGAGCTCAGAGCTCATTTCTTTTGGGCATTTGGGAGCTAACATAGCAACAAAGAAACATTGATATCTAACAGTAGTGGATGAAACAGAAATGATCAGCGAGGTCCTGTTTATTGGTGTTCACAGGAATGTAATTATGGAGATGAGGAAAATGGAGCTCTGAAACCTAAAATGATCCAAAGAGGATCAACGCCTCCTCCTCTTCCAGGTCACTAGTCATATCCATCTTTCCGTGTGCAACGCTAGCTGTGTAGTATTTATTAAAAGTCTGAGGAATGCTGCACTGAATATCATGTCAGGAATTTAATAATGTATGAATAGGAAATCTACCTTCTTTTAACTCTGGTTTTTACCATGATAAGAAAGTTATGGTTTCTAGTTGAGCTTGCGCTGTATAACCTGAGGGAATATTGGAACATTTCCCTGTCACTCGACTACGACAATGTAATAAGAACCGCAAATTTAAGAGGAGGAAGAATGAAAGTGAGAGAAGAAGAATCTAAGAAAAATCATTTCACCTAACCAGGTCAGTATTCTCCTCTTCACAGCAAATGTGTCTGGTTCTGTGTCCTGCAGCCTGGTGCTGTGTCAGACCTCCAGTTAATATAGCCTTGTTATTAGAAACCATGGGACTGTTTAATAATGTATGTAGGGTCTGATTCCTCCAGGGAATGTCACTCGGAGACCCTCGGTTATCTCTCCATCTCTAAACTTGCCTCCCCATGTGGGCGACATATGTCAAAGTTGAAGCAGGATTTTCAAAGTAGCCTCTTCCTGTTGCCTTATCTCCATCTCCTCTCTGTTCCTGTCATTCACACCCCCTTCCAGGGCCATGCTGCAGCTCTGACCTCACTTCCTCAGCCATTTCCTGCCCTCTGCTCAAACCCTGCTGACTCTATACCACAACAGGTGATGCACTTGTACTACATCTTTATGAAAAAAACAACTTGTTTTCTGCCTCATTTGAAGTTGGGCTCAATAAAAACCTCAGCACAACCGGAATGCACTGGGGACAATAAAATGGCTCTTCTTTCTACCAGAGTCAAATATCCTCACTGACTCTACCGTCTGTGGCTATGAGGCTATGAGATTAAAGTTATATTGAGCTTCTCTAACGTTTTTGTGTCACTTTCACAAATAGACACACAAACTTATTGCATGGGAGTAAGGCAGTTAAAACAGCAATAATGAATAGATGATGATGACTGACTACGCCTACACTGAAAGTCTACATAAATATAAAGTGATGGACAAAGCTTCTATTATTTGTGAAAAAATCTCCTCCCAGGGTCCACAAAATATTACTGAAATGTGTATATTATTTTGTGCATATCAACAAAAACAAATAACACTCAAAGAGCCCGATACTGCCAGTCCATAAAACTGCCATAGTTCATGCTGTGGACACACATACCTCTGCCCGGTTATTGTCTTGCCTGTAAAGTTGCTAAATTGCTAACAAACAGGTAGCTTAGTAATGTTGTATTGAGCTGAGCAGTGGTATTTCCCCACTGTTAGACTAATGAAGGAATAGCTTATCTTGATCTTGATGTGGAGAGAAACTTGTCTTCTGCTGAAGCACACTACCACCACCATTATTTGAGTACTTGATTGTAGAAAATATATTATTAAACTTATTATTTAGAAGAGCTATAAATCCCTGCTGCAAAACAGTAGTAGGTGAAGAACTTATCATTGCCTTCATTGCATTGATTGCAATAACTCGCAGTGCTTTTGAAGGGGACCCCAGTGAAAGTGCTTCTTCTGTACTGGAAGTGAAATGTGTGCCCTTATCAATGTGTGTGTTTATATGTTGTCTCTCAAGCCAAGGTGGTGCTCACTGGCTCTCTGGATGCTGTGCGGCTGCCCGGAGTTGGGGGCATGAGGATGTGCACCATCATTAGCAGGTATTCCAAGCAGACAGACAGTCCCAGCTTGAAGCTTTCCCTAGAAGCCTCAGATGAAATGGCACAAATAATGAGGCACATTATCAATCACAGGCAGGGGGCAGCTGGTTCAGTGTATATGTGCCACACATACTCTCTCCCCGCTCCATTTCCAACACACACACACACACACACAGCTTGCAGCGAAGAGAATGGAGCAGAGGAAAAGCACAGTAGCCTCAGAGCGGAGCCCAGAGATCATTACCCGAGCAGCAATTTTGTTCAACTCATGGCTGCTGTGGCAGATTGGAGTATTACAGCCACACCGAGTCCACCCAGGATCAAATAAAAATGGAGAAAGCCAGGTCGATGTCACAAGAACAAACACAGGTGTCGCGCCACCACAATTAAGAGACGAAGGATGGTCAAGATGTAATGAGGTTAACAAAAAGTGGTGGCAACTTTCCAAGACGCAGCAGTTAATAGACAAATTGGCCAAACATGAGCAGTAAATATTCCTCCACATTCTTCTGCAGTGTTACGTCTTCTATTTTTAAGTTACAAACGCTTAAATCCAAGAGACCAGAGTCGATCGGCAGTTGCTCGCCACTTGCTGTGCATAAAGTGCAAGTATGGAGAAGGAGGAGTGGTGATTTGATCTCCTCCTACAGCAGCTTTAAGAGCATACAGGCAGAAAGTCGTGGTCTTACTCTTATCTCTGTGTCTACATGAGACAGACTGACAGTATTGTTTCAATATTTGAACAGTTGGTGGAAGATTCTCCTCAGCCAGAGTGATCTATATTTTCCTGCCCCGTACCCATCAATCAAAGACAGAATGCCAGAGAAGTGTCCTGTGAGTTATGTCGGCTCCTCTGTGACCCTATACTGTCGCTTTGAATTGTAAAAGGTTTATCGAGGTGCTTGTTTGTGTTGTTTTTCAACATGAGGGCAGCACATCAACCCATTGACAAGTAATCGTGATGTACATATTAGCAAATATTTGCTCATTTACGCATCCAGCAGAGACCGAGCACTTATGTGACCCTACATTCTCCAGTGTTTCCCATACGTTCATTTATTGTGATTTATTGACAACCCGCCCTCCCCC